>JAZHYW010036079.1:0-82240 GCA_037355805.1 Ixodes ricinus | reverse complement strand
TAAATACCGGATTCTATGCATTATAGGAGTTCAGAGATAAAGGTATCTGCCAAACTTTTTTATAAGCCCAGTTTTCTCCGCCAAAATACACCCTCGCTGCCTATAATATATATGCAGTATAACATAATAGCTTGTAGGCCGCGCAGCTCTTTTCAGGTTCGCCTCATTTTTCTTACTTTATTCCCGGTCCCGCCTGCGTACGTACCACTTGCGCAACCTCTTATAAAACACCTCACTTTCACAAAAAAAAAATAAAAAATAATAAACGTTATTTTTTTCCGGAGATGATGACTCAACAACCACGTGACACATTCATCTTGTCCCTAAACGGGAGCTCCGGGATATCAGCGCTACCAGCGCAGCCGGCGTTTGGAAATATAGAGTACCGACGTTAGGCAAACCCAGTGTATCGTGATTTTTTTTTTTTTCGCGTGTGTTTTACGATTTTTAGATCGGACCTTGAGGACGTCGTCAAGGGGATGGGAAAAGCCAGGAGGCCGCATCGATCAATCTGGAGTAGCTCCTGTCTAGATCCGCCTCCAGGTTCTGTGCCCGCGGGAGTCAATGCGCAACGCAAGTTCGTCTGCTTCTGCGGCGACGTCAGAGCGACGCCGAACTCTGATCGGCTTTGATTAAAAGGATAGTGGGTAGACCTCATTGCTAGATGCCTTGAGGTATACCCTAGAGCACTGCACGGGCCCGGGCCAGCCCGAAAACCCGAGCCCCGCCCGGCCCGCGGGCCGGGCTCGGGCCGGGTAGCACGTATTTTTTCGGGCCCGGGCCGGGCTCGGGCTTGAGCAAAAACGTTTTCGGGCCGCGCAGTCGTGCCTGGGCAGTCGTATGGCGTAAATTCTAAATTTGTGATAACAAAACGTTTGCTCATTCATCTTTTAGGTTCATTGACAAAAAAAAAAAGACGAAGTGCAAAGTCACTACAGCGCCGTTCACAATAACAAATAGGCGTCTTGCAGTTAGAAAGGCTTCAAGCGGATAAAAGAAAACGTATGAACTACACCAGCATAGGGGGAGAGTGCGGGCAAGAAAAAGAGGGCCCTCCGGTTGCAGGGTACAACATGATTGTATTTTTCCTCTGCTTTTCAAACTAAAAAAAAAAAATAAGAAAAACGTGATCGCGACTTTGTACTTTTTGCGGGGGCCTTATTATGCCACCAAAGATAATTTTTTTCTTGAAGTTAAAGCAAGTAGGCAGGCGAGCTGGTTAAGGATAGACATAGTAACCTTGGAAGAAAAGCTTATAAAAAAGTGTGACTAGGGTTTTTTGGGGACTTTCTAGCGTCCCTACAAAGTAGTGTCCTCTTGTCAGTCGTCGGGGTCCTTTGTTCTCTTGCCTTGGTTCTTACCTGCCACGGACGTGTGACCTCGGGCAGCGTGTGTCTTCTTGAGGGTTTCTGGGCCTATTTAAGGAGGTGTTCTGAAAAATAAATCTTTAGCTGTGTTTGGAGTTTCGTGTCTGTCCGTCCCCTTTTTGTCGCCTAGCTCCAGGGTTACTATGTCTACAATGTTTTTTACAGTTTTTTGAAGATGCATTAGCGAGGTTGTGATTGTCTCTTCTTTTCTTCTAGGATCTTTCCGAGTTTCGATATAGACCCAAAAGAATCGACCTGGGTCTAGGCCAACTCGTCGAAAGCCAACTCGTCGACGGCCAACTCGTCGGCGGCCCATTCGTCGAATAGGCCCATTCGTCATAGGGCAACTCGTCGAAGGAAAACTCGTCGAAGAGGCCAACTGGTCGCCGCTTTTTTAAAGCCAAATATATAATTTTTTTCTTTAAATTTTAAAGCAAATATTGCCCTATAATAATCCGTGTTCTGTCTTTTATGTGTAACTCTTTCGTAAAAAAATGTGTACAATTGGCGCTCTCCTTAAAAAACTGACCTCCAGTCTGCTCTTTCTTGTCGAAGGTAACAACTTGCCGCTTTCGCCACTTTCACGGTGCAGTGAGGCAGGGTCACTACGTCGCTCGTGTATCACTGGGGCGCGTGTTAACCTACCCGGCCTACCCGGACCATCAGTTGACGCCGCTTCGCGGCGACAGTTTGCGGCGGCTCATTACAAAATTGTCGACCCACCTGGCCCACCCGTTCACGCCATTCGCGGCGACAGTCTGCGGCGGCTCATTACAAAATAAGTAATAAAAAAGGTAACAAAGGGACGATCCTGAGATGACACATTTTTCAACTTGTCTAAAGGTTCTCTCCTGTCTTTGCCCTCTTGTAATTTTTCTTTCAATCTTGTAACTTAACAAAGGCGCTGACCCTAGTCCAAACACAAATAAAAATTTAGGTCAAAAGATAAAAAGGAACCACGAACTTTTACCTTGGACCGTCATTCAACCCATTCGACGAATCGCCCTTCGACCAATTTTCCCTTTCGACAAGTTGCCCTTCGACGAATTGCCCTAATACGAATTGCCCTATTCGACGAATGGGCCGTCGACGAGTTGGCTTTCGACGAGTTGGCCGGATCCCAGTCGACCTCTGTCCTGCCCGTGTTACCAACCGTCCAGTAAGAACTAGACGATTGACTAGTCCATCTTTCCAGAGTAACTTTTCTTGTATTATGATTTATTTTTATACTGACACTTTTTGTTTCATATTTCCATCCACCAACATCCAGAGAGTACTCACATAAAGCTTCATTCGTTTATAATACATAGTTAATTTTTTATAAATTATTTTCGGTCTACCAGTGCTTAAGAAAAGGTAGAGGGTGGAGCACTTTGAACGCGATGTTTTTCCCTTTCCACTTTTTGGCATAAATTTCACTTTAGGAAAACTATCGTTTTATTATTATGTAACTTGGATTCATTTTTATGAGTTTTCTGGGGTGAAACTTTAAGGGGAACATAGCTATGAGCTTGTATTTTTTATGTATGTCATTTTTTATGCCTCAGGAGCTAAACTTTTGGACAAAGGACGGAAATCTAAAAAACAGTATTTGTGTTTATGTGGCTTCTTTTGTCATGAAAGATGGTTTAATATAAAAATATAGCTCCATAGCTATCTGCTAAAATTGTCCTAAAGCAATATAAACACATGAAAACGGCGAATTTATAAGTAATTTCAAAACAATAATGTTCCTACGCTGACACGCCCACTTTCATCTTTGAACCTCTGCAATTGTTTTTGTACATCACCCAGGTTAACGAAATTCGGCAGCAATCTTCTCAACATCAACAGAAACAAGACCCCGTAAATGTCATTTAAATCAGATAAGTGGTTCAGATATTCACGTTTTGGGTAGTGTCTCTGGATGGGAAAAATTTCTCACAGTCGTGGACTCCAGGACGTCGGTGCCCAAAGGACATGTTCAGTGTCGTTCGTTCAAAGACCGGGATGCCTCATTTCAGTCGTCACAAGTGCAAGGTTTCATTGAACAGCGCAAGTATTTCTTCTTTAGGGGGATAGGTGGCCGAGTGGGCTAGCGCACACCAGCCCGGAGCACATGGAGCGAAAGCTCGCGCTGCAGTACCCAGGATCCCGGGCTCAATCCCCACCCCTGCCGGTTTCGATCTGGATGAACATCGTACCGGCGTGCGGTCGTGTATCACTTCGTGATGCATGTTAAAGGCCTCAGGCTAGCGGTTGTACAGCACTGGCTCAATTTCTCATCTACAGCCGGGAGACTCGTCGCCCGTTGAGGGAGACCATGTTCTAGGTTGTATAAACATACACACAACCCATTTTTTTTTCTTTTTTATTATTTTATTGCCCTGAACCTCCCGTGGCCACGGACGTAAGGGACAAAGTGACAACCGCTTGCGCGAAAGGTATCTATGCTAAAGTCCGTCTGCTCTCACTTCGAGAAGATAGAAGCTCTACTGGAGTCAAGGAACAATCCAGTGAAGGAAAACATGAACAAGACAACACTCAACGAGTAAATCGTGTTCCTGCAACCATTAAAGATGCTAGCAACGCGCTGAAAGAAGAAAAACGTCCAACACTTCTTCTAGTTGTGCATTACGCTTCCGCTTTAAAGAACCATCTTGAACATGCTCCGGTGTCTGCAGTAGAGGCAGTGGAAACCGAGAAGATCAAGGCCCGTGCTCGTCATTTCCTGTACACGAAGTTAAAAATTTATCTCCTCCACAAGACCGCCACATTTCTCTAGCCTCAGTTCCGCCAACTCCGCATGTTGCCCGAGGACGAGCGCCTTGAAGTCTACGCGCACGTCAGAGAGCTACTTGCCCGTGTCACTGAAGCAATGACCCAAGATGAAGATGAGACTGACGATGACGTTTGAGATCCCGCCTCGAAAAGAAGGTGCATGAGTTTGTTTCAAGACTGGTGTGACGCGGAGGATGACAAGGTAGCCACCGACGAATTGGAGGAGTCTCTGCACGACATAGAAGGACTACTCGTGCTCAGGAGTGTTTGAGCTTTGCGACTTCTGGAGGAGCGCACGAGAAGGAATTCCTGAAACGGTCCCTTCTATCTAAATGCATCCTGTCCATCCCCGAGTGCTAGCAGCGAACAGAACCTTAGCGCGGCGGGCTACGTCATGCAAGCAAGGCGGACCTGCCTGAAGAAAGAGTCAAGGGACAATTTATTGTTTCCCCACAAAAACATCTAGGAAACAAAGTTCTTTGTGAAGCGAATTGAACGGAACAACCAAAACAGCAATACCTGTTTGAGAAATTCATAAATAAAAAAAATTCCCTTTTATTTGTGTCAAGCATTCTCGGTGTGCCATGAGCTCAAAGACTGTCAAAAATGATGTGCATATTTAGCCCATATTCTCGAAAATACATCTTCTAAGTCGCCATATTTATGGTGTACAAAAAATCTCAGTTACAGTTTTCCGCGGGCTCGGGCTTATATTTTAATATGATTACAATGTAGCGCAAAGACAATACAGGAAGGAGACAGAGATAGGAAAGAACGCTTCTCACAATTAGGTATTTACTGTATGTATCGTTTATAGAGGTAAACGAAGTGGCGAATGTGATGAAAATCTACACTAATGGTCGTGAAAGAGGCGAACGAAGTGAAAATGCGATGAAGCTCAGAAAAAAGGAAGAAGAAGACACTTCGATCTACACTAATGATCAACTTAAATTACCCTCAACAAAAAAGATAAAAAATGATTGCAAAATATTTTCAGTTACCCGCTAGATTTAAGAAAAATTGCCTATAATCTGTCTCATGAGTTGTGTGCAGCAAAGGCACAGGCATAGGCGCGGGTACACGGCTTTAGGTTTGCTTTCCTTCCGTGAGTGCTCGTGAAAGGAAGGCAAATCTGAAAGGCAAGCGCTCGCACCAGTGCTTTCGCCTTTGCTGCACGCAACTCATGAGATGGATTATAGGTATTGCTACTCTTTTTGAGACAGTGCGACAGAGGGTGCATTATGCACTTGGTCCCATGAGTCATGATAGGTTTAGCCTCATATATCTCTCTCTGCCCTCTTGTTGTGATTGCGCTTGAGGACTTTAGCTTGATTGAACACAGGGGTGCAGGCACAGTCTCTGACATGGATGGCGAGATGCCCTGATGGTGATGATTGAAGAGCCAAGGCATCCTCTCGTAATCGCACGTTGACACAGCGGCCTGTTTGTCCGACGTGCACACCCCACAGGAGCGCGGAATTTCGAAGACCATTGACGTCGCAATTCCCGTACATATGTTTATGATGGACTGTGCATAGACTATGAGTTTGTTAAGGTCTATTGATTTTTGGACAAAGCCTCTTAAGTTTATCCGGGGCTGAGAATACCACTTGTATGTCATATCTTGAAGCTATCCTCTTCGAGTTATGCTATATTTTGTGGATGTAAGGAACCACTGCTGGCCTTGTTCTTCTCTCAGCACTTCTTGTTCCTCTTTCATTGGGAGATTTAACCCTCTCTGTCCTTCCTTAATAAACCCTTCTCTCTCTCTCTTCATTGGGAGTCGCCAAACTGTCTGCAACCTCAAACAACAAAGAATTCGGATACCCTGACTCTTGTAGTCTTAGAACTTGTCAATCAAAGCTCTTCTTGGCTGCATGTTCGCAGGACTTTTGCAAGGCGACTTTTAGACAGCTCTGCACAATTCCTCGTTTTATGATTTTTGAATTGGCCGAATCAAACTGAAGAAGTCGTTTCTTAAACCGTGGTGAGTAAGTCCAACAGGTATGGTTCTCTCCAAAAAGAAGTTGGAGGTCCAGGAATTCAAGCTTACTGTCGGTTGGTAGTTCATATGTAAATTTCGATCCCTTGGCCTGTTTTCAGAAATTAGACATCTTTCACGATACCTAAAGTAAATACCTAGTTGTGAGTAGCGTTCTTTCTTATCTTTGTCTCCTTCCTGTGTTGTCTTTGCGCTACATTGTAATGGCATACAAAACCAACTAGCCCAAAAGCTCATTTTGTTATATTTAAAAATTTTATCGCCGTGTCTTTACAGGGTTGGGTCACCCAGCCTACAAATTAAAAATTTTGTCGGGCTCGGGCCAGGCTCCAATCCTGTCT
Organism: Ixodes ricinus; assembly: GCA_037355805.1. Taxonomy (NCBI): domain Eukaryota; kingdom Metazoa; phylum Arthropoda; class Arachnida; order Ixodida; family Ixodidae; genus Ixodes; species Ixodes ricinus. The sequence continues at coordinate 75,770 of JAZHYW010036079.1, read as the reverse complement.
CTACCGGGCTGGGTCGGGCCGGGCCTAGAAATTCCGGCCCGTGCAATGCTCTAGTCTACCCACTATTTCCATAATAAAGAACTTATCTCTCTACCCACTATTTTTGTTTTCAATCAGCCAAAAGGAGTTTGGCGTTCTGACGTCATTGCAACTCCTGTGCAAGAGGCAGACGAACTTGCGCTCAGCATAGGTAGAGTCACCGACAGCTGAAAGAAACGCAGAGTGTGGCCTTTCATGTTCATGCTTCTCGTTTCGTCATTGGTTCCTCACCGTTCTTATCATCCGATGCTCTAATCTCATTGGCTACGGATCGATATTAAGAAGCTCGGGACGTGCCACGCTTTGCGTTTCTTACGCTCTCAGTGACCATAGATGCTTCATCGGCATGAGACGGTTCCCTCGTCCTCGGCAGTGAGGCAGCGTTTCTCGTTTGAACTCTACAGCTGTGTGACATGCCGGAATCAGAAGTGCTTTTACCTCCTTCTAATGGCGAATTCGGGTGGTCATTTCCCGGCAAAATATTTTGCCATATCTCCGGCACGGGCGTTCGCGTGGTCAAAGGCTGGCGAGTGCGCGCCGTTCGGGTGGCGCTTCTCAGGCGTGTGCCGGCAATTTACCGGCACAATTTTTGCCCGAGCTTCAAGAGGTCGGGCAGCTTGTCTGCCAGACTGTATCCGGTATCGTCATATCCGAATCGGGAAAGGGAACCAAACGAAACAATGCTCACCGATAGCGGGTTCGAGTAGAAAACGAAGCCACTGAGACAGACACCCCTCTGTGGTCCGAGAAAAGACAGCAAAAACAACGGAGATAAAGATAAATTATGTTTCAGAAAAAGCAAACATTTTTGGAAGAATTTGTCCAGCCTGCGCAAGGTCAGTTTGCTCGGAGACACGGGCTGCATCATACATTATTTTGTTTTACAACTGTGTAATAACACGTTATTACACCGCTGAAAAAAAAATGCATGCATAGTGTGCAGTTTGATACTCGAATACGCATTACAATTTCAAGGGGGTAGCCGCAATAAGAAAACTGAGGATTCCAAAAAAGGTAATAACAATAAACAGAATAAAAAAGCGACGTCGGCAAGCCTCCTTGGGACCCTTGTAAAATGGCGACAATTCCTCGGAAATCCAAACGCTGATATATTCAATTTGACGCGTGTGCGAACAGCCCCACACCGATTTATTAATCTGCCTTTCCCTGGCACATACAGCGTGCTTATTCCCATAAAATAATCGAGGAAGAAGTTAACAAAGCTCACGCGCGACCCAGGCAAATAAAAACGCCAGTTGCCGGCGCTTTGTGTTCGGGTGGAGAGGGTCACGTGGTGCGCCGCTGGCGCGTTTTTGGTCGCCGGTGCCACCGGCAAGGGCTCGCCGGCGATTGACCACCCGAATTCGCCATAAGCGTTTTTCTTCTCCGCCGTTCGCGTGCGATTTACACGGAACTGTCCGTGTTGGTAGTTTCGCCTTTTCGGGGTTCACGCTTTTTGTAGTACTATGCACAATTTGGTGTACAACGTGCATTTGGGGTACCGCTCGAAGCCCATCGTGAATCAGGCCCTGTTTCTGACTCGCGAACTGAGCATGTTCGATCGGTGCTGGCTATCGGGCGTTTACTATCATTCTATTTGACATGTCTTCGATGGGTTTTTCCTGAATTTCGGTCAGGAGCAACCAAACTGCTGCTCGCGAGTAAAATGTCGTATTTCCTCGTCCAAGGTGAAGCTCCCGACACATGTAGACTCTCAAACAAATTAGAAGAAAAAAGTTAGGCTTTATCATAAAAATAAATAAATTTAGAGTGAATAACAGGATACAAACGAGACAGATACGGTTACTGACTAAAGCTCTGATCGTGTGCTTAGGCAATGCATGTATGAAATTTAATTATCAGAGGGGCAGCGCATACCGTATAAAACTTTAACCGGATTTGGTAACCTTTCAAAGTCTGTGCTGCCTTCTTGCAAGCTGTGCGGCAAGCCAATAGCTTGATTTCTGCGTATAAATATTAACAACATGTAGGTCTTTCAAGTACCTTCGTTGATTACCCTTTTCTTTACGTGCAACACTTCACTACACCTTATTCAAGTTCTGGACCTGTATGTGCCCAGATTCAACTGAAGGAGACTAAAATAAATTAATTGAGCCATGTTCATTCTAGTTTCTTCTCTTTCTAGGACAAAGTTTGTTTATCAGAACCTTAAGGTAAACATTGACTTGTATAGTTCAACCAAAGCATTCTACAGACTTAATGAAACATTTAACCATTCCTACTTTACCAGAAACTGTGACGACCAGATGGAACATCCAGAGACGTCTCTACTCGACTGCACCATGTATAAAAAATATATATTACAGCGCTAATGGAACACGGTAAGGGGTAGGAGATCAATAAAAAGAGGCAGACTTCATTTAATATGGAGTAGAATAAAACCTCGTTTGGATCGTTCAAAGTATGAAGTTTTACGTATACGCTCGTTATTTCCACTAAATAATGGGACATGTGTTAGACAGCAAGTTGGAGCCAGCTTTAGCATGCGCCGGGTTCTTCTAGAAAAATGGCCGTTAACAAGTACCAGGCGCCTTGCAGAATTTGATTTATATTTACATAATTGCGTGTAAGAAATTGCCTTAACTGCATGTGGGTCGAATGTATTTGATGAGAAGTACAACATAGTAAGAAAAAACAAATTTAAATTACCCTATATTTTTTCATTTCTAAGATGGTTAACAAAACTTCTCACGCTCAAAAAACAAGTTACTGATTGATTGTTTTAATAATGTAATTTTACTCTCTTTATATGTACGTGTAAGAACCATTCAGAAAGCTTCCAACGCTTGCTTTTCGTACTGCTCGCTTTGAAATTTGTTTCAAAGTCAGAGGAAAAAGTTCGGGTTCAGTTAAATCGTGCTACAGCAACCTCCCCCCTCCCCTTCCTATACCCCCAAAAATATAACAAATATATATATATATATATATATATATATATTTCTTTTTTAACCCGTTTAAACTAACGGTCTGTACAGCGTCGAGTCAAATTAGCCTATGATTAACGAGCGAGATGGCCAGCACGAGCAACGTCAACTCGTGCCCAGAACAAAGCCCGGTTTGAGGGAAAGAAACAAAGTGAGTCTCTTCGTGCAATCAATCAGGAAACACTCCAGACGTCTGCAGCGTCGGCTTCCGGCTTACGCTCGTTCGGATACTTTCAACAGTCAGGGACTGCGGCTTGTTTAGCTCGTGCTGTTTGAATTGATGAAAGCTGGAGACTCATTAATCTCGCACGCTTCTTCCGGTCCCCGGAGCTGTTATATGCGCTCGCCAGCAGCCGAGCAAGGGACCCTGCTGTCGGGACGATTTAAGTGGTGCTCCCTAACCCTCTCGCGGAGGCAGTTTTAATTCCCCCCCATCCCCCACTACACAAATTAGGATCTTCGCAGTAAAAGTTTGTTGTGTCTATGACGCGGTCTGCAACAAATTACTCGACTTTGAAATTTGGGGCAAATAGAAGCCCCATTTAAACTTCGTAAACCCAAAAACGTAAAAATAATTATTTTTTTTTTTTTTGTGGGGGGGGGGGGGGGTATAATGGATTTGGAGTTTACGCTGGTTGCGCGACATTTTTGGATGGACCGCTCAACTCGTGTATGTTTATATTACATATCTTCCACCTACGTTAAATAGAGGAATCTACTCCTTGTAAAAAACTCTTTGTTTTCACGAAGGATCTCATTCTATTTCCCGCCATTTTTCTCGCGAGCTCTCTTTCTTTCTCTCTCACACATTTTGGTGTTTACAGTTCGTAGATGATTGAACAGGTGGTACCCCGTTCCAAAGATCTCTAGTCGTTTTTCACTTCATAACTTCATAAAAACTTCATAAGTAAAAGACTAAATATAGCAAGGACGCCAAAATGTTTAGAAACTAGTGAGATACAAATATTCGGATGAAATGAATAAAGCTTGGTGCGCCCTATGTTGCATACAGTCAATGATGCGTGTAATTAACTATCTTCGGTGTTGTTCCTTTCATTGGGACTTGAACACGTACCGTTAGAAGCTTTCTGCCCTTCTGGCCAGTTGCATCTCCGTCGACACTTAACCTCCCAGAGAATAATTGCTGTGCTTACATTGTGCGCTCCAAAGCACAAAATAACAAATTTAAGACCCCAATATAATATGGCATACTTTCAGCTCAACGTCGTTATTAATTTATGTGCTCGAAGCCCGATAAGTACCGACATGTTTTAACAAATACGTCCTCTTTTGCGCGAGGAGAAGAAATAACATTGGGCTAATTTTACCCTCAACAGGCATGAAAAGTTGAGAGAAAACTTATCGCTCGCTATAAAAGCCTTTTTCCGAACTCTGCTTCCGCGACCAACAAATTAAACATATACACTTTCTTCATAATTTTAAGCGTCGAGGCTGAAGCTTGCATGTTGACACTAAAACATGTAGGTACCGCTATTTTATTATAGCGCAACTGTTTTCCTTTTTGCAGCTTTTTTATTCCCTTAATATGTCCCACGCTCGCCCGCACAGCTCAAGTACTCGAATTTTGTCAGGTCTCTAAAACAGAGCTTTCGGAGAGCTCTCATAAACAAAGAGTGGCATCAATCTGCGCAAGGAAAAAAGCGTTCACAGAAATATCGTTTATAAATAGAAATTAACATTAAAAAAACTAATATTCGATGAACTATTTCCTACCCTTCGTTTTCTTGTTTATTAAACACCCCACCCCAAGATTCGGGCACATTCGCATCTCAGCAATGAACCTTTCTGGACAGCGCCCCATGATAAAGGCATTTCTTACAAGTACCGTCAGCCGTTGTTGAGGAAACGCGCAAGACACGTGCCACGAGCGCGTGCTTCGCCGCTATTCACTTCCAATGGCCGCTCACCTCAGTGCTGCGCCGTAATTTGCTCCAAAAGGCCGCTCGAGACACGGGCCTCGTGCACTAGCGCATTTGACGCTACTTGCAAGACAAACGCAAACACATCGAGGTGCTTTATTTCTGGAAAGTAGCGCGCACCCTGAAGCGGCGCGTGTGAGACATTATGGGAACAGTGAGGGTCGCTGTTCTGTCGGCTGCTGTAGAGTGCCTTCATACACACGCGCGCTTTTGCTTGAGTGGTGACATCGCAGCCATTTTCACGCCCAATCGTTTTTTTATGCAGATTGAAGTGCGCGCCATACGGTGTCACTCAGCTCGAGCGCGCAGCTTTGGCTAATGCATAGACGCCATTTTATCGCCCAAGTCCCGTACCGAGTGCGCGGGAGCGTCACGCGCTGGCCCATTCAGTGCAACAATGAATGTCCTCATCCTGAGACAGACAGACATGTAGGCACCCTAGTCTGCTGCAAAGTCCGTTGATAAAATTCACGGTTACAAGTACGGTCAACCATTGTTGTGGAAACGCGCAATAGGTGCTGCGACGCCATTCGCTTCCAAGGGCCGTTCATTTCAGTGCTGCGGCGCCATTTGCTTCCAAGGGCCGCTCGAGACACGGGCTTCGTGCACCACTGCATTTCACGCTACTTGCAACACAAACGCAAACACATCGAGGGTCTCTAAGCCGGGGTCACACTGCTCATACATCATACGAAGACAGTTTGCAGGCACGAGTCATTGCGATATCCGTGGTTCGAATGCCGCGTGCCAAGTTTTTTCTTGAACTCATCGCCATGCGGCATTTGAAGCAGGGATCTCCTGGTGACTTGCGTTCGAATCTGTTTGCAGACTGTCTTTTGTATGATGTATAAGCAATGTGACCCCAGCTTTAGTCTGCTGCTTCTGCCGTATCGCCTGCGAGACCTGCGTTGCCTACTTTCGCGTTGGGTCCCTCTGTACGGCATACGGCAATCTTTGCAGCCCTCTGTGCTGCGCTGCGTTGCCCATATGAGGTGAGAAACCCTCAACATGGCCTCCCATATATTTCCCGCGCGCTGCTCTGGCTAGTGCCGCTAAATAAGCAACGGCTCAAAGTAATGACACTTACCTATCTTGTCGCTTAAGATCATGACTGAGAGTTATTTGAAGCTTTGTCTGAAATCAGACGAAACGCTTTTCCGTCCTCGACAAATGTTTAAACAGTTCGCGACAGACCATAGCAATATTACGTGAGCTTCTTAAAACCGAATTTAATGCTGATGAGGTTGCACTTTTGAATCATGACGATCGGCAGTTGCATCTGGTCTGCACAAGCACCAAGATGGCGGCGCTCACAACAATATATTTGAACAGAATGCCGATACTCTAAGCGTATCTCATTCAGTGACTGTGGCTCTGGCCTGTCCAAACGCTCGGCTGCACAGCCGAAAAAGCAAGCCGAGCCAGTTCTCTAGATTTCCGTATCCGGCGCTTATACACCTTTCCAAGAAACACTCGACTCCAGGGGCAACAAATCGGTTTCGTGCCCAGTCGCTGGGTTTGAGGATAGACTCTCACAGGCGTCCCTGCTAACCATAATCGAGTGGACTGTGATTTCGATAGGTGCAGCCTCGCGTAGGCGCAGCCTGCGTGAGCGCTGTTTTCAAACACTGCTGGCGGCTAAATTCTCGTATTTTTCCGGTGTATGTTGTGTTTCATGTTGTATGTATTTTCCCGAGGACACCGAAAAAGCATTGTGCCACATAAAAAAAAAGGAAAAAAAGAACGGGAAATTAATTTTGTTGGGTACGCGCGCGACAGAACGAATGCGACTGGAATGTTATTTTATTTTTCCTTTGCGATAAGTTTCGACGGCGCGGGCCAATTAGCCGCGTGTCAAACGACAAAGCGCTTAGCTGTCAAAAATAATTTACAACAGAAGGTAGCCGAAAGCCATGCATTTTTCACGCTAACAAATAACGTGTTTACCGATGGACAGGACACGGACATGCAATTTAGCAAGTGCTTACATTCGAACAATATATTGTACGTACCACACGATGCAGCGTTATCTAAAAATAATTTATTTGAGAAAGATCTCAAATGACACAGTCACAGTCGACGACAGTCACATCTTGACGATCGGACGGAATCCAAGATGGCTTCGTTTTGGGGCAAGTTTTGGGCAGAGCTTCCCTTTTTCACAACAGCACCAAGGCAAGGGTTGTAACGGCTTTCATTTTTTTCTGTGACCACAATGGCTGGAAATCCCCATGGTTCGAAGGATGGCTTGACGATACCCTTGTCGAGAAGCGTGACGACCTGGGACTCAATAAATTGTCGATCAGTCGCCGTGTAGCAATACGGCTGTTGTCCATATGGCTTTGCGTCAGGCACAAGGTCAATTTGATGTTCAATGCCTTCCTAGAGGCCAAGGTCGAGAGGGTCACGCGGGAAAAGGTCAGTGTAGTGGAGCAAGATGCGTTTCACATCATGTTGTTGTTTAGTAGTGAGCTGGGAGCCGATGCAAACGCCATCAAGATCAGTTTTACTTGATACGGATGCACATCATTGTGAGCCATATGTGAGACTTTGATTTGGTGATGTGGTTGCCGCTAGTTGCGGCGGAGCAGAAGTCGTGGGAGCTTGACAACAGGCTGCGTTGTTCAGCTCACTCCATAGTGCTGCATCCTCGTCTGGCTCATGTTGGGTCTGCAGGGGCTCTGCCTTAGAGTGCAGAGGATCAAACTGCAAGAGAGCCGATCGTGAGAAGATCACGGCTTTGGACATCCTTGATAAAAGTTATTCTCTGCATCGTACAACCATGTTTCTGTCGGGTCGGCAAATGATAGGCAACTCTAGGGGCCTATTGTGAATCTCGGCTTGTGCGATGCGAAACCAGTCTTCTCCCAATATGAGAGGTAAGGCGTTTTTTTTCGAGGACTGCTGCTTCGACTGTGGCTGACATTGGTCCAATTGCAATCAGGAGTGCGACCACACCTTTTGGAGTGACGGAAGCAACGCCAACGACGAGCAAGGGTGATTCGTCCATGGCAGTAGGGCGAATTTGTTGATAAGGCTTTCAGTGATGATTGTTATGCTGGAACCACTATTGGGAAAGGCGCTGGCTGACCAAACTTCAGTTATGTGAGCTGGAATGACTGGGCAGATGAGCTTAAAACCACGCAAGACGTCTGGCTGGCTAGCTAGAGCTGTAGGTTCATGTAATGTTTTGAACTTGGAGTGATTATGAGGCTGTTTTGGCTTGTTACACTTGCTTGCGAGATGACCAGGCTTCTTGCAGTTGTAGCAGATGTCCTCTTTGACGTCTTGTCGCGGTCGGTATGCTGGGGAACCATATTTTCTGGAAATTGCATTGTACCTGGCTTCCTCTTCGTCGGCAGGCATATCTGCGATGCGCGTGCGGCCAGTTTGTGATGTACCAGGCGTATACAATTAAAGTGTGTGGATGAGCTGCTCGCTGAGAGACGCCCATCCCGGGTTGAATTTGGGAATGTGGGTATGCGGACCGGACGGGAATGGTCTGTCGTTATGGTCCACCTCGGACACTATGTTGAGGAAGTCGTCCACTGTTCGGGGCCGGTGGACAGCGATGAATGTGGCGATCTGATCATCACGAATGCCTTGAAAAGGGTATTCAATACGTTTCTTGTCAGTGATTGGAAGTGGACATCGCGACATTATTTTGAGCTTGGCGAAGGCATACTCCTGTAGGCTATCGCCAGGTTTCTGGGTGAGGGCTGTTGCCTTCTGCTGGCACTGAATGAGCGAAGGTTGCTCACCAAATTGTTCTTTCAGTCCGGCTTTCCAAATGATCCAGGTGGTAAGTTGTCGCCCTGTTGACGCATGCCAGCCGGCTGCGACACCACGTAGCTTCCCTTGAGCGATGGCTAAAGGAGTAAGCTCCGCCCATCTTGTAAGGAGCTGAGTACGTTCGCGCTCTTCAATCCAGTGCTTGAACGTAGGAGTGCCGACTCCGTTGAAAGTGGGCAGCAAAGCTGATGGGTCTGGCAGAGTTGTCGCGTGCACTTGGTTCGCTTGACTGGCTAGCGTCGTCATCATCATGACCACGTTCCGGCGAAGGAATGCGGCCATGAGCTGCATGTTCTCAGCTTCGTCAGCGGTAAACACTGGCATAGTCGGGAATGGCGTTGCTGGAGCTGGTACATTTGGCGGGTTTTGAGTGGCATGAGTCAAAAGCCTGTCAATAAGTTCTTGTTTGTTTCCGATTCTGCTAAGATTTCGGCGTTGAAGTTCTATTTTGATGAACTGAACGCTCAAGGTCACGAGATATTCGGAAGTAGCGTTATCTCAGTTGATAAGCGACATCGTTGTTCTGGGTGGGCAATGGGAAAAATGAAGGGCTGCAGGTAGGTTTAAAAATGGCTTGGCGTTCGGCTACGCGGATGAAAGCGGGCAGGCAGGCTTACGTGGCGATTATAGTTCGGTGTGGGAAAATGGAAAGCTTTCAACATGGAGTCAGGCACGCAAAAAGCCCTCTTCACGTCTTTGTCCTCCTTCGTGTCGGCCAAACCAACACGAGAGGGGAATTACCTCACACATCTCCCCTACTAAGTCTCACACCAACAAACAATCACAGATCTCCCCTACAAAGTCTCATACAAACAAACAATAACACCTTTCCCCTCTAAATCTTACACCTGCATCGTTCATTGTTCTTGATACCTTTTTGATACTCGAACACATGTTCCACTTTTTGCGTGAGCGTGGCTGCTATCGGCGCGATGAGGCCCAGGCTCTGGTGAATCCGCATCGTCTTCGAGCACATTCTCGGGTACCTGTACTTCTGATCTAGAAGCCTGACTTGGTAAGGGGATCAGGTGTGTTCTGTTTTCTGCGAATAGAGACTCCGGCGTCAGTGTCGATCCAGTATGATCTGGGCTCATTTGCACCGCTTTGGACTACTCCTTGTCGTTGCAGGTCAACTACCCACATGTCAGTTCGCTCGTCACAGTCTACTAAGTCCCGGACGCCATGCCGGCGGCTAAAGCTTTTTTTTTTTAGATTTGGAAGGCAGAAAACAAGGCGAATAGGCGGGACTGTACAAGTTGTTCGCAACCTCCTGCCCATCAGAAGTTCTACCGGACTGTATCCATAGCTTCAATAGACCGATCTCACCAGCCAGTTTGACTACGCCACCGCTGCCGCAATGCATCGAGGGAACTTTAGTCTTTCTGCACGTGCGACAACCTCGCTGGAGCTCTGCGCGTGTACAGCACGAGACGGCACGAGCCCTATCGTGCACTGCCGTTTTCCTTCTGTGAACTAAAGTTATGGCGGTGTCACGCATGCGTGGAACGCTTGGTGAGATCGGTCTCATTGACTCGTTCTGTAAGCGAGTAGGGTCTTGTACGGGTTTTCTGTTTTCTTCAGAGACGACTTTATCTTGACCGCAGCTTCTGCCATTCCTTGGACTGGAAGTGATGTGGCGAAAACCATAATCCTTTGCGAATTTATTACATTCGCTTTTATCGAACTGGGATCCGTTGTCGGATACCACCACGTCCGGTATCCCATGCCTCACAAAAATAGACTTACTTGCTGTGGGTGATCATAGTTCCCGATGAGAGCCCACCGAGGCGGGCCAGTTCTGGGTAGCGTGAAAAATAGTCAGTTATGATTATCCGAATACACAGAAAGAATAAAACACGTGAAGGACGAACACAGACACACACAGTGACCTGTTTTGGAGCACTATAAACTCTGAAACATCAATCATACATCGATATCTCAGACGGATCGCCGTATTTTTGGAAAAGCAGAGCGCGATCAAGCGAGGATTGCTACGTTACGATTCTTCTGAAACAGTTGAGAGCGAGGGGAAGGCGGCCTCGTTTCTCTCCTCCTCGCAAATGAGAATCGTGACGTGAGATGTCTCGTCGGCCTTGTTCAATCGTGTACTTTTCCAAAAATACGGCTATTCGTTCAATATATCGCTATATGAGTGATGTTTTTAGGTTTTGCAGTGTCCCACCTATCACTCCAGTCTTGTTTTGTATGATCTAAATTTGGGCTTGCATCCTTTTAATCTTCCCATGCACAGGTGCATTCCGCTTGCTTGAGCGAAGTCCCAAAGAGACGTGAAGATTTTTTTAGCGTCCGCTGGTGGTGGGTAAATCTACTTCTGCGGCGAAGATATTCCTGCTTTGTGTTAATCTCAGGCCTGCTTGAGTCTCGGGCAGTCTAAAATGAGGTGCCGTATATTCGGTCTGGGCGGGCGGCAAGTCGTCTGCGGGATCACAGATGGAATAGAGGTCCCACCAGCTTCTTGGTCTTACAACCATGGTCTCCCCATTTTGGTAATGTAAGCTCTCCACTTTTAAAAATGTCCTTTGTTAGGGCTGGTCCGGTGCGGGCTTTATGTATGAGAACCTGGACTCCTCTGGACAGACCTGTGGGTAAAGGGTGGTCGTTGGGTGGTATCATAGTTGCAAGCCTCGTTTCTGCAGCCTTCCTGTAAGTGTTACGCTTCTCTTATGGATTAAGTTGGGGTTCATGGAGTGGAGCTATAGTGCATGAGCGGTTGTGAACAGTCTTGCGCGCCAGTTAGTGTACCTTTTCATTAACGGAGTTGGCACAGTGCCCTGGCACCCAGTCAATCGACACCTTGATTCTTTTTCCGTTTCAAAATTCCTACACGGTCTCTTAATCGTGTTGCTTATCTATCCTCTGTTAGGTGTCGCTTCGAGTAGTACCGCTCCCTGGTTGTCCGTAAGTATGGTCAATTGTTTGCATGATCCGGGAAATTCGGAAACGGCTATCGTCCTTGTCGCGAGAAAAATGTCTTCGAGCTCTAGGTGTGTTGACGACGGTTCCTGTGCCTACGTCTGTCTGCATGCGAAGCGGTAGAAGGGATGTACGGCCGCTAGTCCCGCTGTACAATTATTTCTAGCCCGTGCTGCATCCGTATATATGATATCCTTCTCCTTTTCTAAATTTAGTGCTTTGGTTTGTCTTTCGTTCACGTGATCAACGTTGCGACTCTTGTGCGAGAGTGGCTTGGGATTAACTACAATGACATCCTCATAGGGGGATATAGTTTCCTTGGCAGGGCGTTCCACGTCTCCAGGCATGATTAAGGCTGAAGAGTGCCCCACCCGCTCTGGGATGATTCGCTTCGCAAGACGTGCCCTTCCTCTCTTGTTCTGATGATTTCGGTTAAAGGCTGTAGTTGCGCTTACTTGTATAATTTTTCTGTTCTGATGTGTTTTGGCAGTCCTGTGATGGTCCTTACCCTCTCCCGGAGTAAGAACACTAGTTGTCTTTGTTGTCGTTTTGTCATCATAAAACAGGTCGCACCATATGTTGCCGTACTAGTTAATACTGCCTGTGTGAGAATCCTCAACGTTTCTGCTTTGAAGCCTCTCGTTTTGTTGCTTAAAATCTGAATGATGTGTAGTTGTTTCCATGACTTTTTGACGTTGTTCAGCCATTCAGTGCTAATCCGTCATCTTGTATGCGAACGCCTAAAAATTTTATCCACTTTTCAAGCACAGGTTTGATAGGGGTCCCGTTAAAATGGATGCGATGTGCCTCTTTCTGTTCTCTTGTGCCTCCAAATGTTAAGTGTTGCTTTTTCTCTGGAAATGGTGACATTCCATTGCCATGCAGATTTGACTTGGTTCTGGGCTTGCTTCTTAGTGAGGGAAGTAATCCAAAACGAGATATCATCCGTATATATTCTGTGTTGTATGTATGCGGCACCCAGTAGGAGATGACTGCCCCTTGTGGTACGCCTTTGTTCTTAGTGAACGTTTCGGGATGCTCTTTACCGGTACATATCTCAAATGTCCTCTCTGGAAGAAAATTCTTGACGAAATTGGTAATCCGTTGGCTGATGCACAGTTCGTGTAGCAAGCCTATGATGCACTCATGTCCCACCGTGTCAAACGTTTTTCGTAAGACGACTGCTATGGACACTCCTGGTTTGTGTTACATTCTTTCACCATTTCCTCCTGATCATAGACTTCCTGAGGCATAAACTATGCACATGGTTAAAAGACCGAGACTGCGGGTAAACGACACAACACTAAAAAGTCTCTAACACAGCTGCAAGCAGCTGTGTTAGAGACTTTTTAGTGTTGTGTTGTTTACCCGCAGTCTCGGGGTTTTTCCAACTTTGTGCAATGTACACAAGCTCGTTTGCGCCCTTACATTTTGTCCATAAACTATCATGCGTGCTTAGGCCAGGTCTCAATCCAGTTTTTCCTGGATCGAAGACTAGAGTGGTGGCTGTTTCTAGGATATGGTTGAGGCGAGTGAGAGCCATGCACTTTGTTGGTTTGTAAAAAGTTGATGTAAGTAAAATGAGTTTCAGATTCGTTACCCTGCTTGTGCTTTCTCCTGCTTTCGGGAGGAGGCATACTACGGAGTGTTTTCATCATTCGAAAAGCTCTCGAGTTTCCCATACATGAATAGTTTGTTGCAATAGCTCTTCTTTTCCTTGTTCGTTCAGGATAGATGATAATAAGTATTGATGATTATTAATTCTCATGTCAGAAAAGTATACGGCACATTTTATACCTAGGCTCGACACGTATGTTTCTTTCTTTTCATTCATTCCCACTCCTCCAATACCTTGAATTCGCACCCAGGATAATGAAGAACCGCATTATTGCCTCAGGTTGTAAGAGAGTCGGACTGATAACATGTGCGCATTTAAATTATAATTTAACAGTTTTCTGTAAAATCCTTTTATTCCAAAGGAAACAAAAATATCTCGCAATCTTGCCCATATAATGGTAACGTCGTAGCAATTTTAAGCCTTTAAAATATCCTACACTACAATTTAAAAAAAATCAACCGGCTGCTCTATCATAAAAACCGCCTCGCGAGACCCTGAAATGTCTTACTTTACGTCACAACAACGACATGTATCTCCCACTTATTTAAACTTTTTATCCGTTTAAATATTCCTCACCCCTCCCTTATTTTGTTTTTCTGAATAAAAGGCTTTACCCCAAAAAATATTTTTTTTACAAAAACCAGTGAACTTAACATACCTCTGCCAAGCAAGGACGTCATTTACGCGACAATAGTGCACTGAACAAGCGGCACGCTGCTCTTGCTTCGTGGGGTATACAGACTGAGTGAAGCAAACAGTCAGTGCGAAGTATATGAGCCTCTTTGTAAGCGGTACAAAAGATAGTTTGAAAACGTCTTCAGTTACTATGGCGGGGGAAGGACTCTTTTTGTTTTAACGCTGGTGCTTTATGGTTGATGAATTCTTGAAGTTGAAGCTTTGCGTTCGCATCGGTAGCTTATTCCGCAACTCCGTACCACATTTGAAGAGCGTACCTGCAGCTTTGCAGGATGAAAGGAAGTGTGCGAGAAAAAGTGAAAAAAAAACCAGCCCAATAGAACCTACTGTTTCGCCCTAACCTGCCGAACGGCGAACTACAACCTGCGTGAACCCGCCAAGGCGTTCGAGTGGAGCACGGGACAGGGAACCGTCGGAGAGCACTCCTCTTGCACAGAGCCCTCCAGTGAGATCGTTCCGTCGTGTCGAATGGCTTAAGCGGTCGTAGTGTTTACCCTTTACTAAGATACGCTGAAAGGAAATATAAAACCTCCTAATAACCGTGGTGTTCGCAAAAAAAAAAGCAGCAAACACCACAAGGTTTTTATTTGCGTTTTATTTTGATACAAACACACGAATCAAGGTACGTACGGAGTGTCAGTGACCTGCACGAGGTCCGGTTCCCAATCTCCGCTAGGATTTGCTACCATCCGCAGCGGAGAACGACGACGTGCCCCCGGATGCAAAAAGGGGAGCGAAAACGGAAACAGGGATGAAGCTCTTCACCTTCCCTCAACTCCGTCCGCAATCATCTCTCGAGTCCGTTCTGACGTTCGCCGGCAGTCTTCGCCGAAAGAAAGAACCGTCGGTGTTCGTATTTCAGGCACAAATGCACAAAACGAACGTGCCGGGGAATGCCCATGGGGCAATTCCTTGGCACTCCGTTCTATCAGCTGGCCACTGCACGGAAGATTGGTTTGCCACTCCATCGTCGAACATGCAGTTCCTGCCCTCTTTACGAGACGTCGCTTTTGCCTATTGGAGCACCTAGTGTGCCTAAATTTGAGAGAGCTTCCAAGTGCTCGATTGGTGTCACGTGGTTTACCGGCCACGTTTGCAATACGAGCTGCGAGAAGGTGATGAAAAAGTCGATCGTCTGCAACCACCTCACCCCCTCCGCCTGGAAACGCAACGCATACGCATGCTTTACAACCAGTCTACCCAGGGACCGTCCACCATTCAATCGCAAACGTCCTTCATGGATCGAGTTGTTTTCTCTTTGAAATCTAGGCTTTCATAGGAGCTCGGAATGAGAAACTGCGTTTGAGAGAACCGCTTTGTTGCCTTCCTTTTGACAGCTAGGCTCCGAGGGTCGTTCTCTCGTCGTTCATAGAACAAGGCGTTGCTGTTGTTGCTTCGCGTTCACGTGCGTATATCACACGTGTGTCACTCTTATTCGCGTCTTTTTTTTTTCAGGTTTAAGTAATTCTGGTTTAAATAAAAATGTCTTTAATAAAAATAGCAGATGAAAGAAACACCAGGGCCAGGTCAGCTGGGCTTAAGCCGTCGGTGCGGTCCCTGTGTGGGAGATGGGGATTAAATAAAGTGAGTCAGGTGAGCCTCCTTAATGAAGCGAAGGAGTGAGTCGAATAATTCGTTTCGATGCTTGGGTGAGCCGGATATTCTGGTACATTCCGCCAAGCTCTTGGGTCGTTGATCCTCGGGAATGGTCTGTAAAATTTGTTCTTTTTCTCAGAAATCTTTATGCACAAAAAACGTGATCTTCTGAGGCCACGACCTTGCAGTGTCGGCAGAGACTTTCGTCCGTGTCGTCTGCCGGATTGGCGTTTTCTTCGTTGTAACTTTTCAGTCGTTGCTTGTTCCAAGCGTACTTCGCAGCAGGTTTAGGTACCATGGCGGTTCCCGTGCGCAGTAGCCTAAAGTGGACCCTGTCCCATCGGGAGTAGGGTCCATCCAGCAAAGGGTGCGAGTCCGCTTTTCTCAACGCATGGAGCCTCTTTTCGGCGCTCTATCTGCTTATCGTCCTTGAGGGCTGTGGGTCTTTTCTTTCCGGGGAGCACATGAGGCCACCATGGCCGAGATCAGAGGAAGGAGAAGAGAGCATGACCCGTGCTGCGGCGTGTACTGCCTCGTTCCCAGGAATGTTTTGGGTGGCCTGGGATCCACCTCACACTAAGATTTGTCTGTCTGGTCATGGCGCTTCCTTTGATGGCCTTTACCGTTTTGTTGGAAGTGGATGAATTAATGCATTCTTCGTATGCGGCCTTAGAGTTCGTGTAGAGGAGGCACTCTTGTTCAGGGTGCGAGCCTTCTACTGCCATAAGAATAGCCTTGAGTTCGGCTTCTCGGAAGCAATGAACTCGTCTAGCTTCAAGAGGGCCAATTCTCCGTTGCTGTTAACTGTCGCCAAAGCTACGGCGTTCTTGGAGACCGCTGCATCCGAGCAATACACAATCTTTCTCTATTCTACTTCAGCTTGCGCTTGTTTGAGATGGTCAATCGCCATGGTACATCTTCTATTTTCTTGTTCTTCGCGATATTTTGATGGATGGGCTTTTCTTTGTAGTGAAGGTGTCTTCCCATGGCGGGGATGCAGTTTCGTAAAGGTGGGTGGCGTACTGATATCCTAGCTTGTTAAGGATCTTTTTCCCCGACGGTGTCTTCTGTAGTCTCAATGCCTGGCTTAGGTTTTCCTCTGCCGCAATTTTGTTCAGCCTGTTGATATCGGCGATTTCATTGAGATCTTCAAGTTTGTTGCACTTGGGGAGCCCAGTGATCAGCCTTCTGGCGTTGTTGTTCAAACGCTCTAGTCCGTCCTTCTGAGCCCTAGAGAGCGAAGGGTAATTCCACCCGTACATTGCTTTTGAGAAAAGCAGGGCGCTACAAGCCTTCGGAGGGTTTGTTCTTGTGCCCCCATGATTTTCTTGTGACCTTGCTGAATGTTCCAATGGTGCTTTCCATGTCCTTCGAACATTATCGTACTATTTCGTCACTCGGCCGTCTTCTTGGATAATCGCGCCAAGAATCTTGACTTCCGGGGCCCTTTCAATGGTCGTTCCGTTTACCTCCAACCGCATAGAACCGCATCTTTTTCTGCCTGTTTTGTTGGCTACCATGACATACTGTGTCTTTTCGGCAGACATTTCCATATTAATGTTCTCCAGAAGGCAGGCTATTGCGTCCAAACCTCCGTTCAGGTAGAGTTGATGCAGTAAGACGGTTGGGGCGACTGACCACAATGTAATGTCATCTGAGTAGATTATATAATTTAAGCATTCATGCTTGTCCAGTTTGAATGCAAGGTCTGCCATCACCATGTTGAAAAGTGTAGGGGATATTACTGCGCCTTGTGGCACGCCTGTGGTAAGGACAGTCATCTTCCCTTCTGTTCTGCCGACTTGCACGGAAAATGTTCGCTCAGTTAGAAAGGACTTGATGAACTGTAGGCGTTTTCCCCTGAGGCCTCTGTTGATGGCTCAATTGCAACCACTGTCTTTGGTCTGGTAGAAGGTTGTTTTCACAGCATGTCTTTGTGAATGAAAGCTATGCTGTCCATGCTGCTCAGGCAGGGTCTGAAACCGGTGTGAAATGAAGAGCAGGCGGGAGATTTGTTCGTGCCCTTGTCCTCCAACATACAGGTGATCCTAGCTAGCGCCATCATCTTCATAATCTTGCACATATTTGAAGTGAGAGATATTGGTCTTACGTTTTTCAGAGAATGAAGCGGTTTTTCCAGCTTCGGGATGGGAATCACTGTTGAGTGTTTCCACTCTCCCGGGATTTCTCCACTTTCCCAGACCTTGTTGAAGACTTCGAGCAGCTGTTCTTTGCCCTTCTCCAGAAGATTACGCAAGGCGGCCACGGTGATCCGATCTGGGCCCGGTGTCGTGTTCTTTGCCTTCGTTAGCGCCTAAACTACCTCCCCCATGTTAAAGGGAGCATCAATGGGTGTCGCTCAAAATACTCCGGTGAATGTACAAGGACGCCTTGGGTGCATCTGCTGATGTTGAAGTTGTTCGGGGAGTGCTGTTGTATATGACGTAGGGTGATAGTCGGATCGCTCCCAGCTTAACGTTAGTTCCTTGTAGCGCTAACACTTCGACCTGGTGTCTTTGTAGGTGCTGCCTTAAGTCGTTTATTCGTTTCCGGAGTCCATTAACATTCCACTGGATAATTGATGGAATGAAGTTGCTTTTGGAGGAGCAAGGATGTCTATTTCTTGTTACCTGTATTTTTCGTTGTTTAGGCTGATTTCTCACTGATGCAGTCTAATGACACCAGGAGGTGATGAGTGGTACAACAATGTCAATTATAGTGATTAATGATTGTGCAAACTGAGAATGTAGGGAAGCCAGGAAGGTGCGCAGCATTGTGGTGAGTGTGCACAGCGCATTCCCGAGGCTTTGTTGCTTAGGTGCTGCGTCAGGTCTTGAATTCTTGTAGGTAGGTTGTACGCTGGACTTTCTAGTTGGGTTTTGCTAATCTTTCAGAGGACGAGTCGTAGTAGCTTCCTCAGTGCTTGGAGATACTGAAGGCTCTACAGTAGTGACTGGTGTCTTTGGAGTCGTTGTGGCTGGCTGCTTCTTCAAAGATGGGAATTCATTATCATTGTTTAATGGAATTGTGATCCCTTTGTCTTCATTTGTGCGTTGAGGACGCCTACGAGGTGTCCAGTACTTTCCTGCGCCGCGGGTTTCTTGGTTGCTGATAATGGCTGATTTTGCTGAAGTGTAGTCCATATTGTTTGAGCTTTTGTAATTTGTAATTTGTTTTTCCACCTTGTAGATTGGACACCTTGGTGACGTGGCGTCATGGCGCTTGCTGCAGTTCGTGCACTTAGGTTGTTCTGCTTCGCACGTGCTGATGTCGTGTTCGCCTCCACATCGACTACAGCGCTGCGCTTTAGAGCAGGTACTTGCAATATGCCCGAAGCGGTTACACTTCGGACATTGCCGTGGTTTTTCCAGGTATGGGAAGACTTCATATCGAGTGTGGCCTATGTAGACGTGCTCGCATGTTGCTCCCGAGGCGAAGGTGATCTTTACTGCCTCCGAAGTTCCAAGTCTTCTTACTTGAATTACAGGCGCTTTTTCTCGTAAAGCTTGCGCAAAGTTCAGCGTCTGCGATTTCAGTGGATACGCCGCGAATGACTCCGACGTAAGCAGATGGTGGAGGCGGTTCATACGTCATAACTTGAACCGCACCCAGGCTCTTGAGTCGGAGTAGGGCTTTTGTTGATTCCACATTACGTGTGTCAAGGGCCAGCAGATTGAGACGATAGTTCGGTCGAATCTGTATGATGCCGTCAGGAGCCACGTCCTCCAGTTTCTTTTTCAGAACCAAGGGGTTGAGGTTGGTTACGAGTTTTGTGGGGTCAGTAGGCTTGACAATGACGGTGAGATTTGGAAGTGGTTGACTTATGATGGTTGATTGACTCGAATTAGAGCCATGGCGTCTCTTCTTTGTCATTTGAGTCGTCCATTTGCCTCCATCGTCAGACTCATCCGTCATAGAAGCATCATCTTCAATGATGGCCGGCTCACCACATTCGACGTCGGCGGATGCTGGCTTCGGTGCTTCATGGTGGCTCATATCCGTTGAACCCCGAAGGGTGGAGACGGATCTTTGGAGTACCAAAGGAAGATGCTCCGAGGAGTTCCGGCCGATACGTAGGCTGTTGGTTGTCAAAAATACTACGATTTTTCTGGAGCGATGAGAACGATCGTCCTTCCGAAAGCGTCGTCGTCGTCGTTTTCGCCTCATACCTTCTGTACGTCGCTTAGCCTGGGCAAGGCGAAGTCTTCGTAGAGGAAGAAAGTGAATGCGGGCAGGGCGAAGCGAAGAGCGCTTCACAGACACGTCTGCTCTCCATCAGCTCCTCGTCGTCCAGCTATTCTAGTTGCATTCATTAATTTACCGTTTTGATGCCACTGGATTTCGGATTTGCACAATTAATCGTTCTGTACCTCCAGGTTCATTATTTAAATGATAACTAATCTGAACTTTATTTTTATCCACTCTACAACATCAAACATTCTGGCCTTTTTTTCCGGTAAAAGTGAGTTTGTGGTAAGATTGCGTTATGTTTTGTTGATGCCAGTGTTTGTAAACCTTCTTGGCTTTGATTTATAGACGATTGCAGGCAAGGCGACTTGCTGCTGCCATATTTCTGCTCGTGCGGGCAAGCCCGCGCAATTGCAAGCTTGCCGAAGCTATGTTCACGCGCACTCTTCACGTGCGTGCAGGCATGGTTCACCAAATAAACTGTAGTAATGCAGACAGTTGGGTGAGCTGGTATAGACCTAACATAGTTACAGTGGCGCACAGAAGTACAGGGACCTGTTCCTGCCCATTTGTTGCGTTCTACTTTTGTCCTACGTGTTCCTCTTTTTCCTGTCCTTTTGTTACGTCCTACATTTGTCCTACGTGTTCCTCTCTTCTGTCCCTATCCTTTTGTGCGCCACTGTAACTATGTTCATGGTTCACCAGTTGGGGCGCCATGCTTGTAATTGTCTATAGACTATATGTTATCCCAATATACTTCTATATTATAGAAAGAGCGATCGCAGAATGGTATCAGATCTCACAAATTAAGGAACAAATTTAGGAAAGATATTTTTCATGACCTGGCTTTCTCGTTACTTTATAGACACTTTGCAGCAGCTGTGGGAAAAAGACGACGAAGTGTTTCACGCCGAAACGCCGTTTCACCCCTCTTTACCATTTTGGAAAATAATATCGTGAAATTGAACGTTCCGCTACTACAGTCAGCGTTTATCGACCTCGACCCCGGCATGGCCTCTGGATACGGGGGCCCATCACCCCCACAATTTCAGACGGTATATATTAATAAACTAACCCACTCAGCAGCGGCATTCCAAGGACTAGCCGAACGACCCGCACTGCCGAACGGCGAGTACAGGAACGCGGACGAGATCTTTAACGCCTGAAACGAAAATGTGTACCGACTCCCTCACCGCTGGGTAGCCTTTTCCAAGCTTTACAGACACTGATAATGCTACTACAATGGACGACGGGGCTAAACTTTGAAGCTATCTAAAGGAGAAAAACAAACGATGTCGTCAAGAGTCAAGTCAATCAAATGTCAAGAGTGCGTCATCGAACAGTACAATCATATCCGTTGAGGCCCGGCCTTCAACTCTGACTGTCATCTTCAAGTCAGTAGATGAGACGAAACTGATTACCGAATTAAACCAACTAAAACTAACAGAGCTACTTGAATCGAAGGCACCCGCCTTTAGCTCCTTGAGCAGCAGTTGACATCTCTGCTGGAAACCTCTGTCAAATTTTTTGAGCAACTTTCCCAAGCCCAAGAATCCAGAGTCATTAGAGGAGTTGACACTAACATCAAAACTTCCGAGATAAATGAAGAGTCAAAGACCGACAACGACACAACCATTACATATGTTCATCGGATGGGTACATCCACCACAGTAGCCATGGCTTCCACTTAATCAAAACTTTCTAAGTACGTTTTTCTCGGTTTAGTACTGCACAAAGTAGAACCCTCGTGGAAACGCCAATCCAATGCCATATGTGTTGCCGTTTTGGGCGCATCATATCTACCTGCCGGAATTTTCTAGTATGATCGCTTGTTCTGAACCACACCAGCGAGCTAATTGTGATGCCCAAGCCACAGCTGTCCGCTGCTAAAATTGTAGCAAGGAACACGAAGCGACATCACACTAGTGCGCGAAACGGAAACATGGACTGGAAATACGTCAACTACACCAACAAGACAAATTGTACTACAAAACAGCTCAAAGGACAGCCAACAATACTCTTGAGCAAGGCCTGCCTAGCGAGCACTTTCCTCCGTTAAGTATGCGAAATTATCAACATGCAAGCTCTAACAAACGTTTCACTGGCAATCATGACAAGGACACAACAGCTTCCAGAGTGGCTGTTGTGTCTCCGGAGCTCTGCTTGGTTTGCGGTGAACCATTACCTGATGTTACGAAGTACTTAACTTGCTCGGACCGCGGCTATGGTTACCATGTGGGAACTTGTTCAGGCGAGAATATTTCAAAGGGCAAACATAAGAATTCCAAAATCATACATGTAAATTGCAGATTTGCCTCACCGTGCAAAGCCGAGGTGTTCAAAACCCCGAGAAACAGAAGCCTGAACAAGAGCCCCAGCTTATGTAGGAGCTAGCGGCTATCAACAACAAGCTCGCTGCAATCATGACAATTCATGCTAAAGTTGAATCTCTAATGTCGATCAAAGACATTGTTGATCAGATCGAAAAATCGGTACAGCTGATGTCAAATCAGTAGGACGAAGCTCTAAAGGGAATGAAAGAGCAGTCACAAAAAATCAGTACAATGAAGAAACGGATGGAAAAAATCGAGGAAAACAGAGACAGTGAGGAAATCCGGACGCTGAAAAAACAAGTGAACAGTCTAGAACTCGAGATTCGAGTTCAAGACTCGAGACGACAAAACCTGGAGATCCATAGAATATCACGAAGCGCAAATAAGAACCTTCTGAGTAAATTAAATGACCTCGCTGAAAAGCTAGAGCGTCCGGAGCTAACCGAGAGGGATGGGGAGGGCCTCCACAGACTTCCAGCAAAAACGGGTAAACTTCCAGCTGTGTTAGTTCGCTTCGTATCATGAGTGACTCGAGACCTATGGCCTGAAAGACGGCACTACCTAAATGAAACCCGATCACATATCTCGGTTCTTGACGACCAGTCTGCCACGAACAAGAAACTTCTTTGGTTGCTGAAGGAAAAGCTGAAGAAAAACGATATCAGTATGCATGGCAGAAAAATGGTAACTCGTTCGTGCGAAGAAGAAAGATGACCGTGTTATTAAGGTCGAATGCGAGGTCGACCTTGATAAGATTGTGTGAACAGTCCGTTTGCTGCGGAAGATATTCGTTTTTCCCCGTTTTTAATGGCAGACTTTTATTTCGATCCAGCATCTTTTTCTCGTCTCGCTCGAGAACGTCTTGTTTGTAACAAAAATGCGTTATAATTTTTTCACTTAAATGGTAGAAGTCTTGGTAATAAACACGATGACATTGATATGCTTTTGAACACCGTAAATTTCACTTTCCACTTTCGATATCTTAGTCTTCACCGAAACGTGGTTCACGAGCAGAGATTACGTTGACTGTTTCTAACAGTGAGGGAGTATATCGAAGTGATAAGAGGGGCGGGGGGGGAGGGTCTCTATTTTTGTGATAACCTGGATTATGAAGTATCGTCTGAATTATCAAAAGTTAATGTCGACTATGAAGCACTAGTGGCTAAATGTCGTTCGTTAATAGTAGTTGCCGCTTACAGACACCCTGCCGGGTCATTAACGAACTTTTTGGGATTTGTCGAGGAAATTATGGAGTATGCTACTCCATTTAACCTCTCCTTAGTCTTAATAGGCGACTTCAATATCGACCTAACCTCACCTGTGAGCTGCTCTTTTGAATTACTTTATATTGTTCAGACATACGGATGTGATAATATAATTTTATTTCCGACTCGAATAACATCAAAAATGAAACAGTAATTGATCTATGTATTACAAACTGTGATACGGAGGCTGTTGGTGTCTTATCTTGTAATCGAAGTGGCCACTTACCAATATTCAGCTTTATTGTCGCCCAGCACATTTAAAGAGTATATGTAATAATAAATCTCCTGCGATAAATAGAATAATTGATAATAGCTCGATTGGGTTTTTCTATTCTTTGGTAGCGAATGTAAACTGGGAATCTGTAGTAACCGAAACAGACTCCAATCAATCCTATAATGTATTTCTAGGCCTTATACAAAGGTGTTATGAACACGTATTTCCGTAGCCAGAATATAAGAAGTAAAAACAAGTCAATAAAACCTTGGATTTCATGTACGTTATATAAACGCATAAAGCAACGTTATAACTTGTACGAAACGTTTATTACAGCAAGAAATACTGACACACTACACTGATTTAAGAAGGTGAGAAAGAAACTCAACGCGGATATTAAAAAAAGCGAAAGCTCACTACTACAAAATAAGTTTAGTTCGATATATGTCAATCCAAGGAAAATCTGGCAGGCTATAAATGAATTTACCTCTAAGTCCCGTGATGTTGCCCCAAAACAACTTACAATCGAGCAGGTGACCTACTCCGGCCAATCTCTTGCAAACAAATTGAACTCTCATTTTTTAGTATTGGGTTCTTCAATGTTACCTTCCCCGAGTACGCCTAGGTGTGAATCTTATGTAACATTACCTTTGGATAGCTCCATTTTTCTAGCGCCCTCTGGTGAAATAGAAGTCAACACGATTATTAAATCCTCAGGGAACAGTGCCGCCTGTGGTGAAGATGGGTTGTGTACTAAGCCAATAAACAAAGTTTCCCCTTTAATCTGTACATCCCTTGCACACATTTGTAGCACTATTTTAAGCACTGGTACCTTTCCAGAAAAACTGAAAATAGCAAAAATATGTGTAATTTATGAAGGTGCTCCTAAAAATAGCATAAGTAAATATAAATCAATATCCCGGTTTTTTTTCAAAAATAGTCAAACGCTTTATTTACAAACGTTTATGTGAATTCCATGTTAAACATAACATTATTATAAACAACCAGTATGGATTTCAAAAAGGTAAATCAATGGAGATGGCACTGCTAAATATAAAAAATAAAATCTTAGACAACATCGATAACCAATGTTATACGCTAGGTGTTCCTGTAGATTTCAAAAAAGCATTTGACTCCATAGTACACGACATCCTAGTCCGAAAGCTACCGCTTTATGGAATAAAAGGTACTGCACTTAGCCTGATCCGCAGCTACTTAACGTCTCGTCTTCAGTATACGGTGATGATGCGCGCTCTTCTCTAGCAAAAATTCAGTATGGTGTACCGCAGGGATCAATTCTCGGGCCTCTACTTTTCCTTCTTTACGATAACGACAGAATAAACACCCCAGAAACTCCTGACATAACTTTATACGAAGATGACACGAATGTATTTTTCACCGGTAATCGCTTATGTACTTTAGAGAAACAGACAAACACTTGGTTGGACCAACTTCACTTGTGGTTAGTTGCTAATCAGTTAGAACTAAATACGTCGAAAACTAAGTATATCATTTTTGAGCAAAAAACAAACCCATTACTAGCACAATTATTATATCCTTTCAAAACTCCATTATTGAACGCGTAGAATCATACATTTCTTAATGTTCGTTTCCACAAAAATTTGTATTGAACTGCCCAAGTAAACGATTACTGAAGAGAGATTTCTAGATCCATTGCCTTACTTTTTAGGTGAAAACATCATCTTCCAAACTGGTTAACTAAACAAATCTATACATCTATTATTCATTCGAGGCATCATTGCTGTTTATTGGTGTGGAGGACAAGCCACAGGAAATAATATCGGGCAATTACTTACATTACAAAAACGCGCGGTTCGGCAGATTGATAATTTGCCCCGGTTTCATTCAACGTCCTATAGTTTTAATAAACATAAATACATACGGTAGATAACCTTTTTGTCTAAAGGTGGCGATTTCAATTCATACTCAAATTAACACTGATCCTGATATCTTTCACGAGACGTACTTACTCAAGCAAACAAATTACAACCTGAGGCAGCAGCAGTTTCCAAAACCAAAAATTAGAACTAATTATGGTACTCAAACGTTACCCTACCAGATTACAGATACTTATCCTAAACAAACATTATTGCGTGTATAAGATGGCCCAGGAAATCACGTCCATGTTTCATTTAAAAAATACCTAAGGAAATATTTCAATGTTGCTACTGTACATACCTAGTGAGTTGTGTTATTAATAAGTGGGATTATTTTACCTTATTTTAAGCAGAGTCTTTACTTGGGTGAAATAATTCTTCTCGATTTGCACTGTGAGCTGGCTTTTTATTTTATTTTTCTTTCTCGATTTATGCCCTGCTGTTGAGTGTTGTTACACGGGTTGGGACCCAGTCAGGTTATAGTCTTCGCATTTTGTCGCAACCCCCTTGACAAATGTGTCAAAAAAATAAAAAAAAGTATCCACACAGACTCGTAGCATCAAACATTGTAGGACGGCATGTTTAGGGTTGACTTTATAACGATCGCAGCCTCTGTTCCAGCATGTCATGGAAGCCAGAGCTGCAGCGAGCGCAGCCATCGTTGATGCAATGGCCATGCGGCTTCTGGAGTATTCTAATGAGCGCTTCGAGACTTTAGATATTTTTTAATTCTTCGATTTGTTACTGGTTTAGGCATTTTAATTATTTGTTTGTGCTCTTTCGCGGTCGAAGGCAACACCTGTATGTTTTATAATTATTTTATTTTTCATTTCTTTTCGCGCTCAGTGGTGTGTGCCTCATCAGGAGACGCTTGGCAACATTGTACGACAAGCAGCGAACGTCCTGGCTGGAGGAGTAGGTCCACCTCACCTCGGAGCGCGGTTCGAGGCTAAGCCGGGATACCACTTGCAAAAGTGTATATGCAGCTTTCAACTTTGATTCAAGCTCTTGAAGCTCGGTAGGCGTGTCTTTTAGTGTTGAACTGATTCCCGGTGCGACTAAAATGTTCTTGAAAGCCTTTCTATTTCCGGGTGCCCTAAAAGCGTGGCCAGCCTTTTGTGTTAAAACATCGTTTATGGTTTCTGTAGATATCTTTCATTTTATATTCCGATGCTTCAAGAAGCGTATTCATCGATCATGTATCACTTTGTAATATGTGCGGTTTCTTCCGCGTGTTTTCAAACTTCCATTCTTTTTACTCCTTATTTGTTGACTGTTTCTTTCTGCCAGTTGCATAAATTAAAACAAGAAAATAATATATAGATTTTTTGCTTTCCTTGTGCTTAGTTTCTAGTGGGTAATATGGAAAACAAAAGAGAGAGAGACATGAAATTTGGACACCTGCTGCTTCGACTTGAAGCACGCCGGTATAGTGTACTTGCAAACGTACAACCTGGTTGCAATAGCCAACACGCTCATAAAAAAAATGTCAACTCGTTTTTATATTTAATACAGTGATGTCTCGTTAATTTGGACACCGTCGTTGCCCAAAAACATCATCCATCCATAATGCGACTTGTTCATAATAACGACACAAAATGCATATATTTCCCCAGTTTGTTCCCAAAAATAGTGTCCATATAGCGGGAAATTCATATGAACGGGGTTCATATAAACGAGACATGACTGTACAATATTTCATTCGGAATTCCGAGCAGGCTTGCGGCTTTCGAACTGTTTTAATATTTGAAAGTGGAAGAATATTCAAGCTGTCTGGCGACTAGCTTGAAAAATAATTCACATAACTTCAGGATTAAGAGAACGTCCCAGAAGCCACGTCACCAAATCCGAACGTTTCCACTTTATGCAGGCGTACTTCGCCGTTAGATCAATTCTTTATGTACACCATTCTATTCCCCATGGCAGCAATACGTTTTCTTCTTTGTGCGAGTGTGTGTGTCGAGTCTGTGTGTGTGTATTCACAGCACCGTTCGCTTACGTTACGTTATGTTTTGGGAGCTTACGTATGCTCACGCCGAGAGTCACCGGGACTCCGTGATTCGCACGAAGCGCGGCAACCAATTAAAGGATCAGCTTTGCACGCGACATACAAAGCAGGGATGTCCCGGTAATTCATGACGAAGCGTAAGAAAACGTAAGCAAACGCTCCTGCATGAGCGGACCCCGAAGTTCCGCGTAACGTTTCGGTGACAAAATAAAGAACAAGAGGTGCATACGCAGAATAAACAAGCACAGTATATTAGTGACGAGCTGCATTCAATAACTCGAAATATGTAGAACAATAATCCTTAAAACAAATGTGGTTGCATATCTTCAGAGGAAAGCTTCTTGTGGTATGGAAGAAATGGAAAGTGACATAATGATGGTAAATGCTCACAAAATAGCAAAGTATAGCGTTATGTATTACAAGTCAAACAAATTACATTCATGACATTGTCCGTCTGCGTTCGTTGAATGTTCTGAGAGCATTCAACAGACGCTGCAGTGATCACATGTATACAATAAATTCGTCTCGTCAGTAACCTTTCCCTTCGGTGTGTCCATCTGTAAATAAAGAGCACATTTTTAGACAATCGGTACTGCTAAGGATATTTTGGTTCATCGAAAAAAACAGCACTTTTTATGGAATGTTTATTTGCATATGATTCCACGCAAGACGTGAATGAAATGATAGACACAAAACTGAACTCAAGATAAGACAAAATATCTACCTATCGTGTGTATATCAGTTGCGCAATAAAATATAAGCAATATCAATTGTGGGCCGGCCACTATTTGCTGAACCATTCGTGCTTGACTTCACGAGAAGAATGTGAATACCACTGCAATGTCGTCTCATCCTGCGAAGGCCCTCCCTGGGAGCTAAACTCCTCCGAGTTCGTTCTTCAAACACTAGTCGAATTGTTGGCAGTAGAACTTACGAAGAATGGACAGCTCCGAACACCCATGGTTGGGTATGTGTGCGCTTCTCGAGGGTTTGCACAAAGGGATGGGGGGGGGGAAGGGGGGCGGGGGGCAGGCATATTTTACTAGAGGGGCATTTAGGTGTCTCGTATTAGCTTAGCGTAGGACGCTGCACGAGAGTTTTCTAGCTCATCACTCTCTCTCCCAGAAAACGTAGTTGTAAAGAAGCTAGCTCTCATCAAATATTTCTTGAATTTGTCGCTCCTCCAAGTAAACTCACGCTGATACTAGGAACCATACGCTGAATTTTGCCGAAGCTTGAATCACTTCCCATCTTTAAAACTGTCTTCTTTTTTTCTTTCGTGTTTGTCATATGCTAAGCGGAGCGCAAGCTCATCTGCTTCTTTTGCAGGGGTTGTGGTGACATCAGAACGCCGGGCTCTGATAGGCTGTGATTGAAGGATAGTAAGTAGAGCTCAAGGCAGCTTGCTTTGATGTCTACCCACTATCCTTCCAATGAGAGCCAATCAGAGCTCGGCATCTATGTGACGTCACCGCAACACCCGCACAAGAAGCAGACGACGTGCTCTCCGCATAGGAAGGGTAAACTGGCGGTTTACACCAATATGCATGGACACGCGGCCCTGACGTGAGGCCCCTGCGGTGGCGTTGCTATTGGCAGGGCACGTGCGCAGACGCTTCACCCGAATCTGGTTCCTGCGCACGCGCACAGCCCATACCTTGCGGTGGAACTGCGCGTTGGCCCACACCTCGGGGGGCCGGGGGGGGGGGGGGGAGGAGTGGTTTCTTTTTTTTAAACCGTGCAGTGGCCCATAGACAACCCTCGCATTTACTTTTCCACAGTGCAGTCTGCTGTGTTTAGATTCTTGTACGTGTGGCTTGGCCGGTTTAAAAAGCGTGCAAAGCAAGCACCACGTGTACAAACACTATATAATTGGAATCGACCAGAAGCTCTTTATTAGAATGATGCCAAATGCCAGTATAGACTATGCGAAAGGTGCACACAGTCTGGGAATCTGCGTGCTTGGAGCCAACCATGAAATTTTTGCCCTAACTAAACCGCAACTCTCTTCGAAACCTAATAATCTAATTTACGGCCATTATAACATCTGTTACAGATAGTTAGAGTTCCGTGTTTTTGGATAAATTCGAAAAACTCCGAAAAACACCCGCCGCTAAAATTTTGGTCAATTCAGATTTATCCGATGAACTCCGAATTTTGATGTGCTCCTCGCTCCCCTTCCCCCTTTTTCCCCCGCCAAATAAACTAAATAAAGGCGGTTTTTACAATTAAGTTTGATCAGCGCACAGGGTCAATGGCCCCGAAAAAATGCCACTACAGTTACTTTTCAAATCTCGGATCATTGAGAAAAGAGGTTTTACCGCTTATCTCGTCAAGGTTTAGGACGACATATCATTGTACTTTAGGGTCACGACAAAAGCCTGCGTATTGGTTTCCACTGTGGGCGCATACTAGTTGTGTTTTAAGAGAAAGGAGAGGTTGTGTTTTCGTAACAGTTAAAGCTATGGACCATAGAGATTACATAAAGTTCGAAGAGGGGCAGTTGAAACTTTCCTATTAAATTCTTTACTACTCCACGTCGCGCGACAGCGGGGCAGCATGGAACAGGATGGGATGAATACGTGCTTCCCAGCGACTACCTCCAGGAGTTTGTGTTTAAGATATATCGACGTTTATCGAAGCCACAGATGTGTGCAACGTTTGCCGCGGGACAAACTAGTATTGCCAATGGTAATGGCACCCACACCAAATGCAGCTGAAGAAATATTAATTGATATAAGTGCGTTTTCTTTTTCTTCAACTAGCATACATTTGCACTCGGATATATTTTGTATCCATTTTTCATAGAAAACGCTCTGAAACTAAGCTCTGAATTTCAAAGATTTTGGAATGAAACAAAAATAAACTCCTATAAACTCCGAATTTTCGAAAAACAAAAATGGCCCCCGAAAAACACCCACCGAATTTGACGAAAAATAAACTTCGAAAACACGGAATCCTACATATAGTTAATCTTGCCTTTACGGGCCATTAAGGTGCGACAAATGAAAGGAACGAAATTAAACGTAAACAAAGATTCTAAGGCCTCTTAGGATTTTTTTTTATTTCCGAATTTAGTTTTGTGTTTCGCTGAGCTAACCCGTATTTCACACATTTTCAGCTATATGCATATGTCGAAAGTAATTCAGTTCATTTAACTTATTTCGAAAGGGCATCATCATAATCATAATCATACATGTTTGCACATTATAGTACAACCTCGAACTCAAATAACAAGCCCTTGTGCGGTCTTTAAGCCAAGATGGCAGACAGAAAAAAAAAGAAACGTCAGCGTACGATTTTAATTGAAATAACAGTTGACATTAGAGAACAGGTGTAGAAGCAGAGGACCCAAAACCGACACGTCAGTTCATCTTTCTACGGATGCCGTATTTCTGTTAGCTGAGTTGTTGACACTGGAATTAAGTAAAATCACTGAGTAAATACAAGTCTGAATAAAACCAGCTGTCATGTATTTACGTGAAATCCCGAGTGAACGCCCACCCCCGAGAGATCGCCCATCCCGTTTTCTGGGCTGAAAATTCATAACAAAAATTCCGTAACATCGCTCACTCCCCAATTCCCGCCGAATATCAATTACGCTATGTACGGCGGGAATCAGATCAACCGCCGATCTGCGGTACCGGTACTGGTGTGACATACGAGTCCTCAGCGGGTTCAGGCGTGTTTATCGCACCGTGAAACGCGAATCTGAAACTCACAAAAAATGCTTAGATGTCGTCGATGTTTTTTGCAAGGCTTATTTAGTGTTTTATGGCGTTTCTGAAATAGATAACGTAATACTTAACTTATACTACTACTTGCAAATACTCATGCTACTGGAAATAAATGTAACGCGTTGCCCACCCACGTAACCTCAAAATAAAAGGAATTCGTTACCGTTGCCGATAAAATGTAACGCACGTTACTTTTCCGTTATATTTTTTAATGTGAGTTTTGGGATATGTAACAAGTAAGATAACTACGTTACACGTTACTCTAAATAAGTAACATAAGTCCGTTATTCGTTGCTGTTCTGAAAATGCACCCAGTACGTTACTACGTTATAGAAAAAAGGTAGGCGCTACATGTAACGTCGTTACTGTAACGCTTTACCGCCGATATGGCTCTGAGTCTTTGTTAACTGACATTTCTTTTTCACGTGTCCCACGGGACTACTGCTTGTGAGAATAGGGCGTTGCAATTGTATTTCTCTTTTCCTACAACGCGTATATTATGTAGTTGCAAGCTACACAGCTCGCATTTTACGCACAGTTTTTTTCCCCCCCTTAAGAACATCGTGCGCGGACATCCGGTCGGGTGTAAGCGCGACTGTGCCTCGAAGAGCAAAGTAAACACGTTTTGATGGTAACCTTGTGTGTCTGCTCCAACGCATGTTGCAATTTTTATTGCTTCCTTTTTTGTGTCCTGTGTCCCTCGACGTCCTCCTAGTTAATTCACCGACTTCCCCTTTTTGCCACTGCATGTTTTTTTCTCTCATTTATTATAAAATTTTACTATAGAAGCATGCTTAATAGTTTCAGCGTTGCATCGAAAATAGCAATGTGGAATATTTTTAACGAACTTTTTTTTAAAGTATTTTATCTGTATTTTGAGAAGTCTTCGACCGCAGGGATTACGGAATTTTACGAAAGAAAAGAATATTAGCAGTAATCAAAATCCTTTTAACTGAATAGAATTGTTCACTGTCATCTAAAATATAAATTGCAAAGCTTAAAACAAATCAACGGGTCTATTTCGCTTCTATGCGATTTTACGATTTTGAGACCTTGATAATCCGATTTGTACATCAATGAGTTAATTAATATATTAAAAAACATGTTATAATTGCGAATTAGTTTTTTTCTAAATCTGGTTTTGCACTGCTGGTACTTTCTTTCAAATTCCTTTGGATTTGGCTCAAAGTCAATTGCACTCGGGCAGAAGACTGGATGTACTCTTAGATAACCACACGTCATGTGATATATAAACATTAAATAAATTCTTGTAAAAACTTTACCAAAACGTCGGTATATCTTTAAAAGCTCCGTGGCGAATCTAAGGCAAAATAACTTTTAATAAATCACATGTACTAAAAATGGTTTCTCTGTGTCCCACCCCCATCTCTGGGTAAATAATAGGAATCAGATTTTTTTTTACCTCGATCTTTGTTTCTAGCGTGCTTTTTTTCTTTTGTATACGTTTTTATCATTTTATTATGCACTGCTGTCTTGTTGCGAGTCTACTTTCGGTTTACGTTGATAGACAACCAATGCCGAAGCCATATTGGCCGGGCAATGGTAGAAAACAAAAATAATGGAAAGAAAATGTTTTCCAAAACGTACTGTTTTAGCATCTACAAGGCCTACAATTTTCAGGAATGGAGTCCCTAGAAGTATACGATTATAATTTCGCAAGTACCTTAACAATTTTATAAGCCTAAATATTAGACCAGTAAACCAAATAATTAATCAATGTAAAATTATTGATAAATCGGTGAAAAAGATTCAAGAAATACACATTCCTTTTTTCCTTTTCTCTTTTTAAATCTTAAGTACAGATAAAAATGCCAAGAAAGTGTCGGTCGGTCACTATATTAGTGTATGTTATAGGGCATTTTCGAACAAAGTTTTATATTTTGATGGTTCACGTTAAGGCGCAGTGATATAAAAAACCGCTTTTTAGACAAAAAGTTTTTTCTATTGTCTTTCGAAAACGAAATTACATATGGTGGAAATGAACTGATTTTTAAACACGCTTATTACTTATAAAGGAAATCACCAAAACGGTTTATTATAGCGTTGTTCCGTCATTTAAAAAAAACTTTAATGAAACGTCGTAAATTATAACTTAGCTTAAAAAAAGCTGTTGGGAAGTAGCGATATTTAAATGTCTCTTAGCTTGGTTAAGGACATCATCACGACAATTAGGCATTGTTTCCACGTTCCCACTCAGATTGTCACACTTTCTTGAGAGGATATGATTGCTCATCTAAAAATCTAAACGATTACCCGCTAATGAGCAAACAACTTACGAAGCAGTGACCCGGGGAAATGGGGGGATGCTCTCGGGAAACGGAAATAGCAGCATAAGCAGCGCGCACGTTTAGTCGACACACGAACGTGGCGAAAAGGCTCCCCTACACTGTCTTAAGCAGAACCTTATGAATATTCTCATCCGGGCCATTATTACGAATTATTGCTGCGAAACCTCAAACACCGAGAGAGCGGAACAAAGTAGCGGGAAGCGCGGAGGCTAACAAGACCGAGACGACAAAGATGATTTGTGCTGAAGAGGAGAAGAGAGAGGGGAAGAGTTTCGCTTTTAATGTGCTTGATCCGTTTAGGCAAACTATAGTAGCGTTTGCGCGAGAAAAAACATTCGTTTCTGTTCGAGAAAGTTGAACACACATAAACCACGTGTAGAAAAAAAAAGAACAATCAAGTTAGAGAGGCAGGGAAGAAGGCAGGGGTGGTTTTAGAGGAGGGGAGAGGAAGGTGGCGACCGCCCCCCCCCCCTCTCTCTCCTAGTCCACAAAATTGAATTTTTATTAAAATAATATACACCCGTTTTTTTTGTTGTTGTGTCTTGTAGAATGTTTTTCTTCCGAGCCAAAGCGTGACATGTTATTGTTCTAACTATAAAGTGAAGAACGTGGGTGTACAACCGTGTATGTTCTCACGTTAATAAAATAAAAATCATGATCAATAATTATTCCTCGCGCCGCTATTAAGTTTGCAAAGCGGAGCAATAAAACGTATTCTGATAACCTTTGATTCTTTTTATAAATTTCGTAGCCACACGTGTCAGACTGGCACATATTCCCCAGAAATGTAAATCCCTGAAATGGAAAAACTTTTCAATTAAACTTTTCGATAAATACACTTTTGTTCGTTTTTCCTTTTTTTTATCGATGCAAGTAAATTATTTTAATGGTAACAGTTTTGCCTCGAATATCACGAGATACTATTAAGCGAATCGTGTGTTCGCTGAGCTCTTCCATTTTATTTTGGTATCTGTACAAATATTATTATTTATTTTTGCTACCTGCACATTAAAGTCTTGGCTTACATTTTTATTGCGTTATTCTTTGACCAAATGCTGTCGTAACTTGTTTGCTACACATATTACCGACCAAAGACGAGGCAATTGAATTTGAAGCGCTACGCTGTCGCGGTCCTTTACTAATTCTCTTTGTGGTTCTGTTTGCCGCGAGGCACAAACATTATTTGCTCAACTTTCGTTTATTTATTATTTCCCTTTCCAGCCGCCGCGGTCTCTCTTTGTATACGTCGCCTTTTTCCGCTTCCAACTTTTTCGCGTATCTCATGGCGCTCGGTCTTCGATCGCTTATTGCGTTTGTTTAATGGCACGCCTTACTTTGTTTCTTGTGCCGTAAGTACTTCGTTCTGTTTTATGCAGCTTCGCCTGCAGCTATGTAGCACAAGCAAATACTTCCTATTGAGTGTTTCGATTGAACCAGCTTGTTTTCACGGGCTCTGATGCTGGAGGAAATATATTCTCCCTCGGTTTGTTGCAATGATGCAAGAGGGCACGGAACCTCGCTTTGCATAGATTTATTTTTTGTTTGGTTTTTATTCAATGTAGCGTGTGGTTACCCCTTAGAAAACTCATATCACAATACAGAAATGCGAGACGAACAATAGCTGAACTATACTACAAGCTACAAGGTCAAACTCGCGGACGGGTTGTTTTCGTTCGTTGTGATGAAGAGACGTTGGGACGTGACTGATAAAAAGAAAGTTAGAGTCAGAAAGAAATAGTAGCCGAGCATGGACAAAGCATTGTCTTCATGTCGCGTTGAAGGCTGCATTTTAAATAAAAGAACATAAAAAAATGAAACAGTAGGCCAGTGTTACGTCTTCCAGCCATCTATTTCAATCTAACATGTTTAATTTCACTCGTTCTTTCTTTCAATCTCTTTCTCAATCCTTCTTTCTCGTTACGTGGATCGAGGGAAATACCGAACTTGCTACCGGTGTTTATTTTATTTTAATTATTTAAATTAACCATTAAGACGACTGTCGGGGAAAGTATTATTGAAGGTATCACAGTAATTGGAAATACGAAAACTAACTAAAAACAATAAAAGTAAAGTTAAGAACAGAAAACATACTATGATAGCGATGTTAACGGTTACGCGAATAAACGTGCATCATATCCGATAGGTGGCATTCACTGGCGGCCATGGCTGAATTTCTTATTGATGAGCGTCTGTTAATTTTATATATACATGAAAAAACAATGGAGATGTTGGCACTGACTAGTGTCAGCTCCTCAATACAATTGTTGCATAAAACAAAACAAATATAGAATACTGTAGTACAACATAGAATAATATGCACCACGGTACATCCACATATTCACTCGCACAAATGCAGCCTTCCAGGACATCTTCCACAATGTGCAGCTTTTCTCTAAGAAGGTGTGGCTGTTCATAACAGGCAAGAAGTGAGAGCTTTGAGCACGCGTTGTGAACAGTTTGCTCGACAATTACGTCGCGTAGTACCTTATCAATTGATACTAATAGGGGGTAGAAGCTGAGCTAGTTGGTGGTACATATTACAACGGTTTAACCAGCTGAGCGACGAAAAGAGGGAGTAAAGAGTGAACCAGCGATCGCCTGTCTTCACTCTTTGCTCCCTCTTTTCGTCGTTCAGCTGGTTAAACCGTTGTAATGTGATACTAATACTTCACTGGTCCTTAGTAATACGGCTACCTAATTATGTGTGCAGCACGCAACATAATTATACATTGATTTATCTTGGGAACTTCAAATATATATTACTCATAATTGATTCAAAGCTCAAATAAAAAATAGGTCATTAAAGGCCGCCAAATTAATAGCTGCTAGAAAGCAGAAGCGCGTAGTGATATTTTATTTTAAAGTTAAATTAGAAATGTTAATTCAACAACTCAATTTTTACAAAATGAACATATAAAACAAAGACACGCTACATATGCATGTCCAGTGTAGCGTAAATATTGATTTTATTCCTACTCACAAATGCTGTCAAGGACCTCGGTGAGGTACCGCAGTGCAAACAATTAAAACTAAAAAAAATCATGCTTACGCAATGTCGTTAATGCCTAAAAACGAGTCATTTTATTCACAACACAAAAAACACGAAAACTTTTTCGATCTTTTCCTCTTTGTATCATAAATTTCGTTCATACCAATGTGTCACATTTGCATACTTCCAAAAAGTATGTGTGTGTCTGTAACAGTAATCCTTAACGGCAGGTTATATTTAGAATAAGCTTTCTTCTACGCATCTGTGTATGTACAGCTAACCCCGTTTTGTCTTCAAACACACACACCAACACACACACACACACACACACACACGCGCGCACATAAGTATATATACTTTATAGTGTTTTTTTAAGCTTTAAAGGTTTCTTTTAAAAAAGTCGTAAAAGCTTCACTTATGCGGGTTTTGAAGGTTAGTTTATACTACCCGGGGGACATAGAATAGGAGGCTAATCGTAGTGATCAGTTAGCTAATTAAGTAAAGCTTGGTAATTACTTTTTAATTAATGAATAGAGACACATGGTTCCAATTAGAAACTTGCTGAGCGTTATCGAAAACCACTAAATCAGTCATTTTCAGAGACTTTCAGCGCGTGAGAAGCGTAGTAGAGCACTAAAGTTACCACTCGTGGAGCAGGTACAAGGCTAGCGGTTGC
Source organism: Ixodes ricinus (assembly GCA_037355805.1). Classification (NCBI taxonomy): domain Eukaryota; kingdom Metazoa; phylum Arthropoda; class Arachnida; order Ixodida; family Ixodidae; genus Ixodes; species Ixodes ricinus. The sequence goes on along the minus strand of JAZHYW010036079.1, from coordinate 38,593 downwards.
GGTAAGGCGCCCGCGCGATTTTTCCGTCTCTTACCAAGCCCCAGTCTTGTGCCTGCTCCACGAGTGGTAACTTTAGCGCACTGCTGCACTTCTCTCGCGCTCAAAGTTTTTCTAAGAATTACAGATTTAGGGGTTTTGTACGACGCTCAACAAATTCCTAGTTCGAACCATAAGACTATTTTCACTGATTAAAAAGTTAATTAACAGATTTTAAATAATTAGCTGACTGATCGTTATGATTAGCCCCATATACTACACCCCCTGGCCGTATAACTCACCTGAACAAACCGAGTAAGTGTAGCTTTCAAAACTTTTTTTTTGTAAATCATACAAAAACAAACCTGCATATATGTATATATACTGAAAGCACATTATTTTCGTGGCCCCTATATTTCGCGAATTGCTCAAGGAGGACATAATCGCGGCCACAAAATTTCGCGAATTCCTGACGCCTGCATTGAAACTCTCAAGGAGCGAAATACTTGGCGGCCCCTTAAATTTCGTGAAAATTAAGGGCTCGCGATTATTAAGGCTATTGCAGTATATATGATATATACTTTTTTTCAAAAATAGTTGTAAAAAATAGTCATATTCTTTCACACCACGCAATAAAGTTTTGTTTTCTTTTCCCTGCGGTGAGTACTTTGCTCATAAATGATTCACGTTTTTACAGGGACTACATTGATATTGCACGATATGAAACGAAACAATCGTAAGACTATTTACTTTATTTCATAGTCATGTCATAAAACCATGAAATTAAGTGTACTGAATACGTGCTGTCCCGGCGTACGTTGAGGGTGTCGTTCATTTGTAGAATTGTGCGAGGAGTGCCAACCCCAATCTATTTTTATAGTGAAGTAATAAAATTAAATGGCCAGTAATAATTGCCATATTTTTTATACTCGTAAGCACTCCGCTTTAGTGACCCCGAGGGGCCCTTTGTTGCGGCGTGAGCCCGTTTGTTTTAATGGGGCAGTTTGAGCGACGACAATATGTGGCCAGAAACTCGGATAAACGAGACTTTGTTAGATTACTCAATTTCGTGTGGACATGTATCTTTTAGTGCTACTATACCTAAATACCCGGCAAATATCAAGAACCGTCTACTCCAGTTTAACGAGTTTTTTGTCAAGAATTGGGTTTATACCTCCTTTCATTCTAAATGAGTGCTTGCTCGTTAAGGCTACAGGCACCCACGCCTCAGCGCACAGAAGGTGAAACTACTGACATGAATCATTCTCAAGTGACCTATGCAAATATTAACTGTTCCACGCTAGAGGGAAACAAAAATGGAGAGTACAAACGACCAAAGGTTGGTTCGACACATAACCCACTGGTATAAGCGGTGTATGACGATTGACTCAAACATGTCATCTAGGCCCCCTAGCGAATACTGGAGTGCGATCGATGTCTCTCTCTCTCTCTAATGAATGAACTGGAAGGACAAAACGAGCAGATGAGGGTTAGTCATAATGAAAAAAAAAACCGAAAATATAAGCACAAGTTTTCAATTGATTCTTATGTATGCGTTGCCCACGGCGTGTATTTTGATCGGTTTTGTGAGCTTTTGCTCATAATAATAAAATCAATATTTTCTAAAGCTTCCAGTCGTCATTTAATTTTACGAGCATCCAAATTACGCGATAAAAAGAATGGACAGTCCTTTAAGATCGCATCGTTTTTGGAAAGGAAGATACGATGATTGCACCTGACGTCGTTTGGAAACGCTGGCTATTATTCCCGTTTATTGCATTGCTACTGGGAACTCTTACGCAGTGATATGAAAGCGCGGAAGATAGAATGCTGGCAGCGCCTATAAACCACCAGAATGACGGACAATCCAATCTCGGTGCAATCTATCTAAGCCCTATAAAGTATATCTCGCAAATGGGAGGAGGAAGATGCTGCGGAATTCGAACACCCCATCTCGAAGACCCCGAAGAACGTTACTCATCCCGGGATCTCAAGATGCGAGAGCCTGGTCCATGCTGACAACGGCGCGTCCCGCTGACTCCAGCCACTCCCCACGCCCTGTTCGAGAAATACTCCGGGACAATTTTCAAGCCGCGTGCTCGCACGTACGTGTTTTGCATCCGTTAATCCCTGGGCCGCTAATGAGGCCGACGCCGCCCCCTGCATTCAAATGAACCCCTTGCAACGTTCGCTGCTTTGAGCTGTTGGCTATGAGGGCCTTTACGAGGGTGACGGGGTCCACAGCGATCTGCATATTACACCTGCCTCATAAATAAGCTTTTTTTTAAATTTGTAAATGCTTGCCTTTTTGAAGACCCTTGGTTATATCGAAACCGGTGTGTAATATATGGTTACGTCCTGATTTCTGGACCGTGATGAAAGCCTAGGGGCCATCATGGCGTGGGAATATTAAGCAATGAGGCGTGTTTTCCTACGAGAGCTTTGTTATTTATTTCATTTGACCTTGAAGTGGTGGGCGAGCGAAGGCTGCGAAGCAGGGGCTTTACTGTGAAATCTCCTAGCGGCAGAAATGTTAGAACCGAGAGCGCTTTCGTAGCAATCGTTTCAGTTTTACTTGAAAACGAAATATAAACCATATAAAATAGGAAGACGGCGGAGAGACACGTAGCGAACACGGACTATGAGGTGAGTTTAATCACCCTTATTCGATCTGGATGATCATCGTACCGGCGTGCGGTCGTGTATCACTACTGCGTAATGCACGTTACAAACTCCAGGCTAGCAGTTGTACTGCACTGGCTAAATTTTTCATCCACAGCTGGGAGACAAGTCGCTCGTTGAAGCAGCCAGACTAAGTTTTAGGCTGTATAAACATACACACTCCTTTTCTTTTTTTTTTTGCCCATTAAGTTTGCGTTTTTTTACTCACTCCGACGATCCGAGTTTCATCTACTCCGAGCGCAGCAACTAAATGGCGCATGGCGCACAGGAGCACGACCCACCGAAACTATCGACGAGCCGCATGAGCTCCTTTGAACCACACGTTCATGACGAGTTCGGCATCTCAAGGATACGGGTGGCAGAAGCCGAAATTATTTCGGAGATACATTAATTAAGGCCTGCGTGGAGCGGCATGGTGTAAAGTAAAAGAGGCATCGACGTTATGAAGTTTCTACGAACGTTTTAATATTCCTGAAAGGTGTGAAGACTCGCTTCGAGCACATATGTGGAATTTAACTTGGCCGATCTCTTTAGTGACCATGCATGCTGTTCATATATAGATTAAAGACAATATTTTTGAACCAGCTTGTCGACGCAGGAAACCCTCAAACTTGTCATATAAGTATTTCGTGGTTCCTTCTTGCAGCGCGAGGCGGAAGCCGTCGGTGTGTTTCACCGAAACCGGCACATCGTCGTTCACTAGATAGCACGTCAATTCGTTTTCGGGCGAGATGCATGCACATGATGTTTTATCTTTCCAATCGAAGTATCTTGATTCGCTGGGCTAAGCATTATAAAAAAGGCAGCGGTCCGATTGTCGTCTCATCTCAACAACTTTTCTGTCGCTGTGCTGTCAGCAGGCTACCGTTCGATACATGAATTCGTTTTCAGGTGAGATGCATGAACAAACCTTAACGCTAACCGATGCTCCGGCTTTCCAATCTAAGCATCGTTATTCGCTGAGGCTCGGCTAAGCATTTTGAAAGGGCAGCGGTCCGACTGTCTTTTACACAATTTTTCTGTCGCCGAGCTATCGGCACACTCGTTCGATATATCATTTCATTTTCAGGCAAGACGCATGAACAAACCTTCTCCTGAATGCTAGCTGATGTTTCGGCTTTCCAATCGAAGTATCTTTATTCGCTGGTCTAAGCATTATAAAAGGAACAGCGGTCCGAATGTCTCCTCATCTCGACAACTGTTCTGTCGCTGTACTATCGGCACGCTACAGTTTGATAGATTTGTAAGCAGTGAGAGAGTGCAGGCGAGCTGGTAATTAATCGACATCTTGTAACCCCTGAGATGGGGAACGATAAAAAAACGGTAAAAAGGTTGAGATTTTGTTGTGTTTGTCCGTTTTTTTATCGTTCCCCATCTCAGGGTTTACAAGATGTTGATAGATTAATTCGTTTTCAGGCGAGATGCACGAACAAACCTTTTCCCGAACGCTAACTGCTGTCTTGGCTTTCAAACCAAAGCGTTTTTACCTGCTGGATTAAGCTCTAATCAACTGAAAAGGAGCAGCGGTCCGGCAACGCCTTTCGTTTCAGCGGTCTCAACAACAGCGCAGCCATCTTGTTTGTTTACGTGACGTCACGAAGCGCGAAGAAGTCACTCGTGCTCCGAGAAATACTCGGTGCAGAAAAGCGCGCTCCAGTGTCAATCTCCGGCGGCACTTCTGTCCGTTTAGTGAAAGGAGCGCCAAACTCTCGCGCTCCGAAGCACGGACTTGGCGCTCCCTTTGAAAACGGGAGTACCCCAGGCATCAGTTCTTTCCCCACTTTTGTTTAATTTATATGAAAATGATCTCGCTAAAGCTGTCGTAGGCTGTGACATCAGGGATCTCCTCACAGTGGGCGGCAGTGGTTTTGCCGCCCATCAGTCTGGCTGACTACTATGTCCAACCCACCTCTCTATTTGGCCTCCGCTGGACAAAATGATGTTCATTTTGAAAATGCAAGATGCCCCGGATTATTGTATTAGGCAGACTTGTGCGGCACCATGCAGACATAACTGCATAATCCCTGCAAACAAAATCACTGCTCTGTGGCAGAGAAAGTACCGATAACACGAAAAGTTGCAGCAATTGTCCCATCCTCCTCCGGATCCAGATGTCCAGATCTCAAGAATTTCTGGGGAGAACTCTGTGGGACATGTGCCAGTACGCTGACGATACGTTGTTAGTGTCACGGCATATACATTTGGGCAAAGCGATTTCTTTGTTGCAAGTCAACGCCACTCGTTTGATAGACTGCTTTCAAGCAAATTGTATCATAATTAACATCCAAAAACTAAACTTATGTGTTTCGATGGTCCCTTGAAACGTGATATGTTCATATATTCATTTTGTATTGCGCTCATCGAAGTGTACATGCTGCAGAAGTAGACCACTTGACTATGTTCATACAACAAAGTACATGGGCTTTTTTTTTTTTTTTGAGAGTGATCTTTTTTGGGACTTTTATCTCAGCTATGTTTCCAAAGAATTGCGAAGCGTGTTATCCTACAGAATTTGTTTCCCGTCATCTGATAGAAAGATAGTCAATGATCTGGCCTACGGATTGTTACGCCGTGGCATTACTGTGTACGGCAGCTGTTCAATGCTTTGTCATAATAAAATCGACACAATTCTAAAAAGTATTTTAAGGGGAGTAGCGTACAATTCTCTTGATATGCAAAGTGACGATTTGTCTGTATTCTGGTGTTTACCACGCTTTGCAGCACTCTTTAAGAGATGTGTAATTAGCAAACATTTTTGAGCAAAGTACCATTAAAACCCCGCGTGTCGTCGAACGTAATTTTAAATAAGGTGAGCCTTTTTTATTTGTCATGTATACACGAAGTACGGAAAGCGACTGTGCACATTTTATGTCCTAGAACTTTTCATAAATTTGTCAGATTTGTTTCTAGAAATGAATTCAGAGACAGTTAAAAAAAAGCTATAGGGCATTATGCTAAGTTATGTGTGCAATGTGTTAGCGATCCGCCGAGTAGACGCTCTGGTGCGGCGGAGAACAAATTTTCGTTTGGCAAGAACTCATCCTAGGTTGGGACTGGCAATAACGGTTTACATTTTGCGCAGAATTTGGAACCGATTTTTCGGTGATTTTAAGCTGCCACCGATGAAGTCGAAATCGGTCAAAGAGGACAAGCGGGCGAAATCGGGGGAAACGCAGAGTGCCTAAGAGGCCATTGGTACTGTGCAGGAAGACCTCAACTTGAATGACGGTGATGACTCTGACGAGGCCGACGAAACGCCGAAGCCGAGGAAGGGCGGAAGGCTGAGGAAGCCGAGAAACAATGAGAATGGAGTGGTGAAGTGCGGGAGGTGCGAACGGTGGATAGGCCTAGAGGCGACACCGTTTGAGACGCTAGAGGAGGCACAGGCAAGCTGATACAGATGGGCGTTGCGCATTAATTAAGATCGAGGTGCTGCAGGAAATGTTAGAAAATGCCTCAATGAAAGAAAAGTAGGAATGGGGGGAACGAGAGGAGTGTCTCAAGGCACGCCTGGAGGAGGAGAGGACAGCGAGGATGGCAGAGGAACAGAAAAGAAAACAACTGGAGAGGCGAGTCACTGAACTTGGGAAAGCACTGGAGGAGACACGGGAAGCCGTGGGACGAGAGAAGAGGGAGCTGAACCCGGAAGGTGCATGGGGAGGAACCCGACAGACTGGTGCAGACCAGGATGGGAGGAGACAAATGCTATATTGCCTGTGTGCCAAGGGAGAGACAAGGACGAAAGCGGAGGCACGTGGGAGGCAAATGGAGGCAATGAAGAGGGCACTAGTGAGAAAGTGGACCATCAGCATAGGGGACGAGAAGAGCCCCAAAGCAGTCAAAAGAGAGACAAATCTGAAGTTCCTGAGAGGTGACTCCAACATAGAACAAGTGAATATACTACTGGAGGTGAAACTGAGAGACAGCAGATTAAACACCTGGTCCCAGCCAGTGGCAACGATGGAACAGTCCCTGGAAAAAGCGGAGGACCTAACGAGGCAAGAGGTGGAAATCAGAACCCTTGTGATCATCCATGCGGGACTGCAGGATTTTGTGAACAGAGAGAAGACGGTCAAAACGTTCGAAAAAGCGAGGGCAGTCCTGAGGAGACTGCTAAAGAAATCGCAACGACATTGGTATGTCATCTGCGCAGTTCCTATCATCCACATCAGAGGTCAATAGTCAAACAGCAGGCGATTGAACTGAACAACGCCCTGAGGATTTTCTGCCAAGAAATGGGCCCAATGGTTGAGTTCGTGCCTTTGACGGGGATGTGGAATCAACCGGAGAGACTCGAGGGGACTTAACACTCGAAGAAAGCGGGCGAACAAGTAGCAGCCAGAATGGGGGCAGGGTTTCAATTGTTTTAGGATCCCCAATGTAGCAGAGACAGGTGGGAAGAGAGAGGGCAATACAAACCAACTGAAAAACATGCTGAAGGACCTGTTAAACCTGTCGAGGAACTGGTAGAGGCGGGAGGCAGACCACCAGATGCGCGACGTAGTACGGGGGAAGGGAATGGGAAGAGAGACAAGAGGCATATGAGCGAACGAAACGCGTAGAAAAATCCAATGTCGCTTTCGTGAATATGCAGGGAGGACGGTGAAAAAGAAAGTCGGTAAAGCTGTACACTCAAATGCATGAAGAAAAAATCGCCTTTTTCGACGTAGTGGAGACCCACTTAAAGGGGCAGTGCAACGATTTTAATGTTGAAAGAATTGGCACTTTGCAGTTTTTATATCGTTTATGCAAGCCCAAGTGACCAAAAACGCGGCACCTTTCCCCGAAAAACTGCTATTCTGTTGCGTAATCGCAAAGCAAAAACGAATCATCTGCCGATCTGCAGCCGCCTGTTGGGGTTACGGGAACTAAAATGACACCGTATCTGGGGGTACGCGGAAGTCAACAAAACCTGTCCCCCTCCGCTGCTACTCTCGCCGTCAGCCCCGTGGCGAACGGTCCGCTGTGTCAATCGCTCGCCGCGACCTTCGACGAGGCTAATCCTTTCAAAGTTGACAATCGCGGAGGAAGCGGCTGTCTCTGAAGAGAGAACCCAAGGGGAAACTACGTGAACCCCCAGAGTACGTCACTCGAAAGTCGACGTGGACAGTGGAGGGGCACTTTGACCTTCGATTTGTTTCATTTTTTTAAAATAAGAACTAGCGCTCGCAAGAAAATACGGTTTTCTGCTTTTCGTTTTATAGGTGACGCAGATTAATTTCCGCGGTTAATTTGCTAAAGTCTGAAAATTGTTGCACAGCCCCTTTAAGGGACACAAAAGTACCACCCCGTTAAGATGATTTCATGTGGGAGGGCTGTAACAGGACAGGACAGAACAGACGGGGAGGGGGAATTGGATGTATTTGGGCGATGTCGCAGCAATGGCGCAGATGGAAACCAATATGTCAGGAACACACGTGAATGCGGGGCAGGCTCCTGGGTAGACAAGTGGCAGTGGTTGGGGTGTAGCTTTGGTCGGGGAACCACGAGGAAACAAATCACGAGATTCATGAATGTTTCAGCAAAGACATTCGAGAAGTAATAATTAAAAACGAGCTTGTTGTTGAACTGATACGAATACTTGAAACAATAAAACATCGAGAACGAGGGCGGAAACAGGACTTCTTTTATTTAGAAACAGAACATAGAATGGCACAAACCAAAAAACCGCCTCCAAAGGTTTCAGCCTTTGGGGGTGGTTTTGTGGTTTGTGCCATTCTATGTTCTGTTTCTAAATGAAAGAAGTCCTGTTTCCGTCCTCGTCCTCGATGTTTTATTCTTTCAAATATTCCTAACATTCCAGATGTACAGGTGCAGTGGGAAGTGATAATATTCGGAGGTTTTAATGGTCCCCTGGAAGAACTGGATGAAAGTACTGATGCCATTGGGAAGAGAGTGCTGACCCTTGCCAGAAGTAACGACCTGATGATAGGAAATGTAGAGGGAAAGTGCGACGGCGCCGTCACGTGGAGAGCGAGAGACTAGTAGAAACTAACGACCATGAAGGTGGATGAAGATGGCTCGGGTAACCTGGGGAGCGATCACAACCGCCTGAGACTGAGCTTCAAGGCACACCGGGATCGAATGGAGAAGCAGAATCAGGAGTAGCATGCAAGGTTTCCTACAAAGAGAGGAGATTGAGAGGATGGCGGCGAAATTAGAGAACTCGAACATACTTCTTAGCGGTTACCAGAGGAAAAAACGAAAGGCATGGTGGAATCGGGAGCTGGACAGGGCAGTGGAAAGAAGAAAAAAGGCATTTAGAAAACACAGAGGAATACTCAAGAGGGGTGGGCACATAAAGATAAAAGGAGCATGGGAGGCTTTCAGGAATGCAAGCAAGAAGCAACGGCCGGCATCCAGGCCAGCATTCATGGCTGTGACAAGCGGTTCATGAAGGATCTCCGAACAGCTGTGAAAAGCGCCCTGCAACGCTTTTGGAGGAGAGAACGTAAGGAGGCCACGACAACGGTCTGCAGTCAGGTACTGATCCAGCGAGAGACAAATGTGAAGTTTATGGGAGCACAGTGCATTTCATTCATAGAACATTGGCTTGAAAACCTGTTTGGGTGCGATACGCAAAGAACAGATGAGGGATAAGCAGCTATAGAGGAAGGTGATGGAGAAGATCCAAACAGAGAAAACAACAGGGAGTGAACCCCGGTTGACGTTCAGGGACAGGAACGCCGACGGACGGAAAACTGACAAGGAAAGCGCACAAAGTAGATGCAAAAACAGCGGTGGTGAACAACGGAATTCCCATATCCGTCATCCGAGGTTTGGGAAGGAAGCAGCAAGCGGTGGTGGCAGAGAGCCTCACGGAGATCATCACCAGTGCCAAGATTCCAGACGCTTGAAAGGAGACACGCGTTAAACTAGCATATAAAGGAAATGGAGAAAGGAAGAGCTTGGCAACCATCGCCCAATAAGCATCACCCCAGTTCTGCACAGACTGGGCATCCAGATCATCAAATCAAGACTACAGCATTGGGCGGAGAAAGAAGGGGTGCTGGGCGAGCTTCAGAAAGGCTTCCGCACGGGAAGATTCATAGAAGATACCCTTTTCGTGGCCATACAATACATCGAGGTAGCAGGACAGGAGGACAGACGGCTCAATGCAACTTTTCTGGATATCCCAAAGGCATATGACACAGTGGATCAAGGTATGAAATGAAAAAAAGTGAGGGAGCCGGGTTTGGACGAAAGATATGTGGAACTTCTACAAGCACTCTGCTCTCGGCTCTCAAAGCAAGTGGAAGAGGATGGCAACAAGACGAAGCAGATGCCAGTGTCCAGAGGTCTGAGGCAGGGGGCTCTCTAACCCCCCTGCTTTTTATGCTATACATAACACAATTGGAAAAAGCTCTAAAGCAGGAGGGAACATGCTTGAACTTGGCATACAGGGTATAAGGGTAGAGGGGGCATAGCAAACACAGAAAGTGCCCGCTCTCATGTATGCCGATGACCTGGTACTTCTTGCCTACTCACCAGAAAACCTGCAAGAGCTTATGAACATATGTGGAGAGGTATCCCTACCGAAAAATCCAGTATAACTTTTCGCTATCCGGATTATGGAACCGGAAATTTATCTGGATTCTGTCTGGACTCTATTTAAATTTTAGGTTTCTAGAAATTATTCATTTGTCTACAGTCTGGATTTCAGGTTTCCAGAAACAAAATTCCGGTTCCATAATCCGGATAGGGAAAAGTTATACTGGATTTTTAGATAGGGATGCACGCGCCTCAAGATGCAGTTCAACCCCAGCAGGTGTGCTGTCCTCAGTTGGGAAGATAGGAACCAGCAGAAGAATCAGCCGGCAGGGCAGGTGTGGGCCTTACAGTGCGGAACGTTAGAGTTTTGTGCCACCACCAAATACCTTAAGGTGAACCTTAACCAGGGGTTGAACTACCTCGCAGTCCATGAAAGGGACAAAAATACAGCCACACTCAGGGGAAAGGGAGTCTTGATAGGGAGGAGGACACTCTGGACGATCAACAAGTACGAGGCTTTCCGGGGACTGTGGAAGTGGTCATCGTCCCAGGTGTCACTTTTGCAAATGGTGTGCTGGCACTCTCGTCACCAACAAGGGGGCTCCTGGAGAGACGGCTGGGAGATGTAAGAGTAATAATAATGCTTGGATATGGGCTAGTTGGTTAGATATTGTGCTGGTTGGCTGTTTTAGGTTTATCCAGTGCATTTTGTCGCATCTACGCAGCGCAGCAAACCATCAGAAGATGTAAGTAGGATGGCCGGTCACAAAAGCTGTGCCCAACGAGGGAGTCCGGGGGACCTGGACTGGTCTACGTTTGAAACGAGAGAGGCCATATTTAAGGCGAGCTACAAAGGCCGTTTCTGCGGATTGCCGAATAACAACTGGGCTCAACGCACGCTGCGCTACATCGTATACAGAAAGAGAGAGAGAAAGAGAGGCACCAGGTGGATCCATCGTGTAAAAAGACGACGGCAGCGCTACGAATTTCCGGCGAACTGGCTTGAGGGGTGTAAGCAAGTGCAGAGCCAGACTCGCGGAGCACCGGGAGATCATAGAGGTGGCGGAGACGAGAAGTCTGACAGCCAGAATGGAGACCAAACCTTCTCTTGGACTGTACCTCACGGAGAAGAAGGCCATTGAGAAGGAAACATGTTAAAACAACTCGAGGGGTAGTGGGCTCCTCGCGTAGGCCCGCATGGGAAACCTGCGAACCCGTGTTTGGAGAGCCGAATACAGGAGGGAAAGGATAGGGCCTGCTCGCTTTGTGGACTGATGAAGGAGACACCGGAACACTTGGTGCTACGATCCAATGTATCTCACCGGAGCCTCGGAAGACGGCGTTGTCGGTCCCCCTGGGTTTCCGGAGCGGCGGCGAAGAACAGGAAACGGCCGGGGGACTGGGTGAACACTGGGAACGACCGGAGCGGCAACGGAAGAACACTCGCTTGGCGGGGGAGGTGACAAAGAGGAGATTGGAGGTGGGGTGGTAGGACACGCGACGGCGAGCGGACGGCACGGTGGAGCGTAATCAAGTCACGCAGCAGCATACGCAGATGGAAGAGACAGTGGAATGGGAAGTGGGAGAGGTGACTACTGTCTTGATGCAGGATCCAAAGTTTTGTGGTCACCAGATACAAAGGGGAAGCCGAAGAATCCAATCCAATTCAATTGATGGCGCCGGCTTGGTCGGCCAGAAGTTTTATCGTCTTTCATTAATCCAGTTTGTTTATGAACGTTCGATGATATTATTTCGGAGTCTTTAACTTTCAGAAGGGGGATAACCGCTGCACTTTCCCGGAGCAGTGGTGGCTGCGACAGCCTCGTTCGCTCCGTCTAACGTGAATCTTCTTCACAGGTGGTGGTGCGCCTCATTGTTTTCGCTACCGAGGAGAGAGCGTTTAATGTTCACGTTGACTCGACGAGAAAGCACAGCCAGCGCCGCAGACCGTGAGCTCATACGAACCCTAGCGACACTTGCGGAGCAGCTCGCCGACGTACAGTTGAGAGCGTTGCAACCAGGCATCGCATAGGTGACCACGATGCCGGACTTGACGCGTCGATTTCCGCCTTCTCTGGCTCGTAGTCGGCAGAGGGCGCAATGGGAGAAAGTGCGCGGGACTTGACAACATGGTGGCGCCGCAGGCTGGGTGGAGCGATGGAATAACGCTCGCTGTTGCGCCATCGAAGGTGGGCAGGACGGCTCTCAAGTGGAATCGAGCGACCGGGGAGCGACTGGAAACCTGGTCGAAACGGGCAGAATTACAGAAGTTGTTCCCCGATGACGACAATAACCCCCTCGCACTCTACGAGAGGATGCTCCGGTCAACTCTGGTAGACACAGGGACTGTGTGAGTGCGTCGCTGATAATTTTGTCGACAAGAGCCTCCTCTGCTCGAAGTGTGACGTCGAGGAAATGAGTTCACAATGGCGCAATCTTATAATTGTGGGACTTCGGAACGTGAACCACGCTTCTATCCTGCGTCTTCAAGAAGCGACTTTTGGAACGTCTTTGGACCCTCTGGAGGCAGCTAAGAGCCTGGAGTCAGGTGATGCCACCTTCCAAAGTTCCCATGGAGCCAGCGTGAACCAAATCAAGGCAGAGCGAGGTTCGTGACAGCATCGGCAGTGGTAGTGACAAAGCCGAAAGAAATCGACCCGACCAAGGTAGCTGTCAAGACTGCAGGACCAAGGTGCTTCAAGTGTCGCAAGTATGGGCATATCGCGAAAGATTGCCCCACGACCACTAGTGAAAACGCTCCGGAGAGCGGGGCCATCCGGAGGCTCCAGGTTTGGATACAACCCTAGCAAATGTCTCTGGAAATATTTTTCATTGACCGAACGAGATGGCGTAATGGGTGAAGACGTCGAGCTCCCTGTTGTCCCGGACACTGCGCAACACATACCAGTAGTCATTGGGCAAACGTGGACGGAGCTGCCCAACATAGCTTACGTCAAGGTTAATCCCTATGTTTAATTTACTTCTAATATTTTTTTCTTTCGTCGAGTATGACCCTTCAATTTTGTTTAATTCATAGTTATCTAATAAATAGAAAATGTTTTTTTTTTGTTTGGTTGCAAGATTTGCAGACATTTTGGTTGATGATTTTCAAACTTCTTTTTTGGCCACTTGAATCTTTGTTTTACATAATTTATATTATCAAAATTTTATTTTATTAACCTGTGTAAATATCTGGTTCGTTTGCAATGTTGTTTTAGATTGTTTGCATAACAGCTTTGTCAAGAACATTCCCGTTTTCTTTCCGTCTCTGCCGGGTCCAGTCCCACAAGCCGCTATTGAATTACAACGGCCCTGTTTTCTTTTGTATTGCATTGAAAAACGTGTAATAAAATAATTATTATTACTATTATTGTTCGTGGATTACTTTGCGTCAGTCTACAATAATATTAATAACTGCTTTTCAACTATATTGCCTCACTGGGGTGGGTTTGGTGAACCATTAGGTTCTGTAGTTGTTGATGAGGAATGTGTTAGGTTATGTATTAAGAAAATAAGACCCAGATTGTCTGCAGGTCATGACGGGATAACCGTTGCAACTGTTAGACCCTTTTCAAAAGTCCACCAAGCATCATTGGTGGTCGCCATTGCTTGGACACCAAGCGCGTGATTGGATACGAGTCCTCGCCGAACGCTGACGTCACACTCGCATCCAATACGAGCTTAGCCGAGTTCCCCCGAACGCTGCCGCAGCCCTCGTGTCCAATGCATGCTCAGGGTATGTGAGCAAACAATGGCAGATAGGCGTCGGCGGAGACTTTTGAAAAGGGTCTATTGTTAAAAAGCCCCTGAAAAAGAAAAAAATATTTTAAGAATCTGGTTGGGACACGCGTATCAAAAAAATAAATTTTACGCCAAAAACAACAACAATTTAGAGCGGTATTATCGACGACGTGAATTTTATTTGAAATTCTGCGCGCGATATCCATGACGTCACGGGTCATTCCGGAATGACCATCTCGGTCGTGAAGGCGAAGCCGATCCACCTCTCCTCCACGCGCCCGAAATCCCGAGAGAGAAAACAAGGGGAAAGGAAGTGACTGCCGACTAAATCGAGTCTCGCGCCGTCAATATTGCTGTAAAAAAAATTTTTTTTTCGCGTGAAATTTATGTTTTTGAACGCTTGTCCCAACCGCACTTAAAAAATTCTTTTGAGAGGCTCTTTAAGGGTTATCATGAATTATTTACGCGTCTACTGTGCACACATTTTAATAACTCCTTCACGTCAGGAATATACCATGACGACTGGAAAGTGCCAGTGGTTGTTCCGGTCCTGATATCTGGAAATAGTGGTGACGTTCTTAATTACAGACTGATTTCTCTTCTCTCTTCTTTTTCCAAACTCTTTGAAATAGTAATCCATCAATTCCTCTCCTTCAAGTTTCATAGTACAGTCAAACATCGATGTAACAAACATCTATGTAACGAAACCCCCATGTAACGAAGCACATAACTTCTTCTAACCGCAAGTGTATGCACGCCATGTATTTTTGACCTCCATGTAACGAAGTCCCGTTTGCCGAAATTTCGATGTAACGAAATTTCATGGAGAATTTGTCACAAACTTTGGGTCCCAATGGAGATTTCGGGAAGCACATGCGCTGAAATGGGCCCCCGATAAAGCGTAGAGGGTGAAACGGGCCGAATCTGGCTGGTGTGGTGTACAAAACGGCTACTAGAGGACACTAGAGCCACCACCGTTTCGTCCGTCGGCTTCGTTCGCGCTGCGTAGTTCGTTTCGAGGCCTAACTAAAATCATGCATTTCTCATTGTCCTGAGCGATGACGCCTTGAAGGCGATGGAGGCACCCCTGACAACGTCTACCTCGACGACTTTCTACATGCCGACTCTGCTGTCATTGCGACGGAGGAGGACACTGACACATCTGTCTGCCATCGAAGAGATAATGAAAACTTCAATTATCTCTCTCTGCCATCGAGAGATAATGGAAGCGTTCATTGTATCTTCGATGGCAGACAGATCTGTCAGTGAGCCATCGGTGGCGCTATCTGACGGGAGGTACTGTATCTGCAATCGAACATGAGTCCAGAGATAATTGAAGCGTTCATTATCTCTTCGATGGCAGACAGATGTGTCAGTGAGCCATCTAAAAGGGAGGTACTGTATCTGCAATCGAACATGAGTGTGAAGTTTTGAGGCGATATATCTGCACATTTGGTCGCCTGGTGGGCGTGTGTTTTTAATTTGTATGTGTGTAATCTGTCTAACAAGTTTCTTTGGTTCACTTTTCTTTCAATAAACTTCAGTTGTGAGTCAGCCGTTGTCCTGTCGTATTCTTTACCCGTTTTCCGTCCCTTTTTATC
Organism: Ixodes ricinus; assembly: GCA_037355805.1. Taxonomy (NCBI): domain Eukaryota; kingdom Metazoa; phylum Arthropoda; class Arachnida; order Ixodida; family Ixodidae; genus Ixodes; species Ixodes ricinus. The sequence continues at coordinate 23,102 of JAZHYW010036079.1, read as the reverse complement.
TGAGGCTGTTTTTCCTCATGTTTAACTGTTACCAACTGGCCCAAATCACCACCCTACTTCAGTTGATTTCCCTTGTTGATTTGAGTGTCTTTCGTACTGGTTAATATTTTTATTCTCAGACTGGGGAACTACGTTTCCCTTCTGCCCTCGTGTGTATGTGTGTTTGTATGTGTGTGTTTTTGCTCGTTTTTATAAACTGTGCTAGCACTAAGACCAATTGGTTGTTCCTAGACACTATAATAAACAGCAATTGATTTTTTATTACTATTATTATTAAAGCACATTTAGTCTCTCTTACTAAATCCGAATGGAACAAAAAATATCGTCTTGTAGGTTGGGTGTACTGAAGGGAAAAAAAAAGCTTCACTCAAACGCGATCTCGACGGTTTTGTTCCGGGTCGATAGAAAGTGTTTAACGCCACCCTCGCGAATAGAATTCCCGCCTAAAATCTCAGCTTTGAACATGGCTTGTTTGCTTCACCCCTCGTTCATGATTTGAGTCCAATCAAAATCCGCATCTTCACGCGCAACTGTACCTGTGGATTGCTCTCACAATAAGAATTCCTCGCTGGGATGCAAACTCATCCGTTTAAAAGCACAGGCTCTGCGCTTCACACACTAACGAGCATTTGATTAAAGCTCAGCATAACTGTAACGGCTTTCGCAACGCCTCGTCCCGGTGGCATATCGGGGACCCGACTCATTCCGGCGGAGTTCACTTCTGAGCGATGGCCAATCAATGAGGCGCTCGCGAATGCGTTACCGACTGGATGAAACTCGACAGACTCTGGCGCCACCTGTCAGACTCTCTCGCGCTCCGGTAGGTCTAGACGTCATTAAAGCGCCCGGTCGTCTCATTGCGAAACTGCCATTATGAATCAACCTAACGATGCTAAATGATTCGCTTCCATCTTTTACTATTATATACTCCCGGCAAACGACCGTTTTGTTATCTTTGTTTGCTTGTGGGAGCGTGTTTCGTTGAATTTGACTTCCGTCTCGTTACGGTGGGTTATTCTCGCTAAGCCAGACTTTCGTCGTTTTCCTCGTTTTCATAGCCGTCGTCTTGACTAAATTGAGACCCTTTTTGCTTTTAGTAGACCCCGTTCAGCTTAGTAATTCATAAATAGTATTTATATTTTTATTAATTGTAATTACAAGTTTTTATTAAAGTTTAATTTAATGTCAGCTTGGTGCATTCGCCGCATAAAAGTGGAATTATTTAAACGACGGTAGACGTCGCCCTAGATTTTTTGTTAATATTCTCGTGCGTCTTGTCAGTTGTTCAAAAATAACCGACAATAGATTACTGGCTACATGTGAGAAGGTACGCATACGTGAACGCGGAGGCACCACACCGAAATTCAAGGCCCTGATTCCACCGTGTAAACAACCTTTCTGTGTTCCTGTAGGTAGGCCCAAAAGCCACTAGGGTATCACGCTTCTATTTGGGCTGGTTGCGAATCCCACTTTGCCTTGTGTCTTTGTTAGTACTTAGTCTGTGGGTTTTGCGATCGGTAGCGACATTGTGATTTACCGGGCACAAATCGGATGATTCCCCCCCCCCCCAAAAAAAAAAAGAGAAGAAAAAAAAAGACGAAACTTAGCTTTTGCAAAGATGCGCTTTATGAACATATCTGCCCTATGGTTGCCTGGATCTCTGAAGTTGTTCACGGTAGCAACCGTCATGTTTCTGTTGCTGGGAATCGCAGGAGACGTTGAAATGAGCCCAGGCCCCGTTACAAATGCTGAAAACAAATAGACAAACTTCAAAGCGCAATAGACAGTCCGATCGTGAGCTCAAACCAAAATCAAGAAATGAATGCTGTGAAACTTGACCAGTTAAACAACAGCGTCGCTGTCCTGAGTACTCGTGCCACGAACCTTGAAAAATAAAAGGTGAAAGAAGTCGCAAGTATGAAGGAAAACCTGAAAAACGTCTGAGCGCAGCCAAAGGTAGGAGCTGACGAGCCAACCAAACAGCATCGAAAGTGCAATGTCACTGAACCCATCACCTTTTTTTGTGGATGTGTTTTTGCCTTCTAATACAAACAAACGGATGAAGTGTGCCGTGACGTTGCTGATTTAGTCTGCCCTTGTGCAGGGATTCCACAGTTGCCAACAGGGGCAGCTATACTTCGTTTCACCTTCCGTCCAGACGCAGCGGATGCTACGAGGGAACGGGACCAATGAAGCAGCGTCAAAAGTGCAAATCACTAGGCTTGTTCTGTTTAGGATTGGTTCAGCGATAAAAAACACAGACAGAAACATTACGAACACCATGATGGTGCACTTTTGACGCTGTCTGATTCGTCATATAATCTCGTAGCATCGGCTGCGTCTGGACGGATGGTGAAACGAAGTATAGTCTTTCGAAAGGGGTCTATAGATGACTTTGAAAATAGAATGAGAAGAAACAACCTAATCTTCAAATGTTTTCCGTAAACAAAAAATGAAACTTGGGACGTCACAGAGAAAATTGTGGCTCACTTCGCGAAGGATCACCTCGGAATCAACTTGGACACCGTCAAAAGACCACATCGTCTGGGCCGTAAACGAATTGGAAAAAATCGCCCAATCATCCTTAAGTCTCTTAATTTTAAAAGGAAGGACGAGGTTCTTTACAACGCCTTCAAACAACGATTTTAAATTGAAAAATGTAGTAGCGCCCAAAGGTTGAAATATCCGAAAACTTTCTCACGCAAGCTTCAATTCGCAGGAAAAAAGCTGTGGGAGTTTGCCTCCCAATTCAGAAAATGAAACACCCGCTATAACATTCGTTATGATAAATTGTACCTTAACGACTTAACCCATGTTTAGGACCACTCCAGTAGATCTGTGGTTTTTGTTCATGGCCCCAAATAAAGCTCCGATGCCACAAGAATGACATAATAAAAATAAACAATTTCTCTGTACAACCGCTGCCGCCAACTTTTCCTTTCTTATCCTAAATTTTCGAAGCTTTCTATCAAAACAGGGTGAATTTGAGCGTTTTACCTCTTCCAGCGTACCTGACACTTGTGTAAGGGGGAGGGGAAGGGGGGGTGCAAAAATGAGAAACAATTTTTTTGTTTCAATAGTAATTTTTTTTAATATCTTAACAAACACAGCATCGGGATATTTTTACGTCTCTTCACTCTGTGCTCAGCTAAATATCACCTAATCTGGAGCAAGCGAAACGTTAAACAAAACTACAATATCTGAAAGTCGTACAATGTCTCATTTTGCCCCACCCTTTGGGGCAAAATGAGACAACGTAGTGGAAAACAATGAAACACACCTAGAAAAACTTATATGAGTACAGTTTTCGCAATAAAAACACTTGAAGCACAGTCTGTCAGCTACAACGCACTCCGCATGAGCCTACTCCTTGCATTCCGTGCACTCGATCTATACTGAATGCGGGGCTGCTTGGCTCCGAAGTTCTTTGCATACCAGACACTGTCAGTCTCTTGGTGTGCATCGCACGGTCTGCAGAAGACTCGGAACCCCCCCCCCCCTAATAATCTGTCTCCTCAGTCTCACTTTTTTTTGTGTGGGGGGGGGGGGGGCGAGCAGTGGAACGCCGGTCCTTGGTTTCTTTTGTACGAGTTTCGCCTTGTGGGGAGATGACGTTACAGCAGTGCTGGAGCACTAAACTCGTGGAACAGAAGGTTGGAGCCGAAAGTTCGCGGAGCGTGCCAATTGGACGTCGGCGGAAAAAGCGCAAAGTCATCGTCCTGAGAGGCCAATCGGTGCGCTCCGTTAACTTCGGCCCCAACTGTTGTGCTTCACGAGTTTAGCAACCCTGTCTCTGTCCTGCTTGTTCCCTTTTTCTACTACGTTAGGTAAAGAATAAATTTTCTTGAAACTTAAAACGTCATAACAAACGCGCTTTCTAAAACCCAACTTTATTTTTTATTTTTTTTTGTAGAGCCGGTGTTGTTTACTTTTCCCGAGTCCTTTGGCTTGCTTTTGAAGCGGACCCTTTGGTACACCAAGGAGTGTGGCAGCAGTGCGAAGGGAGTGACGCTGCGTCTTGGCACTTTCAAGCGCTTTGTTAATGACACTTTCGAGATATGAAGCTCTTGTTGTTTTTCGTTTCTACGTTCGAACGTTCCTAGACACTGGGGGAAAAGAATATGACTCAGGAGCGACCAGGAGAGTCCTGCGTTATTGACATGCGCGTTATAGAATGCCAGATTGTCGAGTTTTGCCCAACGCGTATCCCGTTACGTAAATAATTATTTCGTCAAAAATGTAAAAAAACACAGATCGTTCAAATTTCGTCCGCATGGAGCTAATAAAAGTAAAGCTTACTTTGGCAGAATAGTGGGGCCAATCGGGGTGCGCGTATCGAAGCGAAACCTCGCGCTGAAGCTTGCGCCTTTTTGGCGGTGGGTAAACACATCATACTTAACTCCGCATTTGTTTTTTAACACTCCTGCCGAAAGCTCTGATTTTTTACACACGTAAAGTGCAGAAATCAGGGCACCTTTCGATGAAGTTTGAACGTACTCCGAATGCTAGTCTAGGAGATTGATGAAGCTAAAGGCAAACTATCGCATTTTGCCTCACGTCTCATTTTATCCCACCTACCCTAATTTATGGCAGCGAAACTTGGCTAAAGTCTGATATAAGCAACTCTGAACTTTTAATGAGTAAAGGGTACGTTATTTATTGCAATGACCGTAGAACTGCCAGAGGTGGCGGTGTGCTTATTGCCGCAGTAGATACATATCCTGCTCATGAATAAAACAATATTTAACGTTGAACTTTTATAAATTCAAGTGCAGTTACATTTTTGTTCAGTGATCATAGATCTTTGTTATCGCCCTTCCCTTACTGACCAAAACGATTTCAGTGACGCGCTGCATAATTGCCTTGGTGAATTAATGATTAAATTTCCTAGCCTCTACATGGTTTTCGGTGATGATGTTAATTATCCTTATACAGCTCGTGCAGCATTACAACCTATTTTAAATTGTAATAATTCTAGCAAAAGCCGCGATTTTTCATCTCACTTGGAAATGTACGCGTTTCAACAGATTATCACGTCGGTGACTTGTGACCAAGTCATTTTAGACCTGTTTATTATTTTGAGCCCAGAATGCGTAATATCTGTCGATATTATGGAAAGCATTAGTGATCATTCTGTTAAACATGAGGAAAGATCATTTTGCTCACGAGGCTCTAAAAAGATGAAGATATCTATATTCATCGACTCATGTACGGATATCCTAAGTTTATTGGCAGCCACGGGCGAATTTGAGCGTGAATTTGCTGACACGTGCACGGAACATTCTACCAGAATAAACTGGCTTATTCTATAAAAAGACAGTGGTGAAATGTTTGCAACTTTCGTCCCTCGTTTCACAGTTGCAACCGAGGATCTATCACAGCGGGTTACAAATAGCCTAAGGCGCGAACCAAACAAGAAGAAAAGATTATTCCCTAAGGCCAAACGAACGGGCGATTCTGTTGTCTGGACATCTTACAAAAACCTTCTCAAAATAATGTAAAAAAATACTAAAAAAATACTAAGGAACACTTTTATTTTTGTGACCCTTCCCGGCACGCTTTCATCTGATGCCCATACATTTAGGAAACAGCCCAAAAACGAACAGAAACCACCCCACATTTACAGATCGACAGAACGAAAAGATAAGTGATGTTGATGCTGCTAATTTGCTAAAAACATTTTTCTCGAGCGTGCTTACCCAGAAAAGACACCCATTACCCCAATGCGCTATTACATCTCTAACACCCCTATACCTCCCCCACTTTTCACCCGACTTCCCATCCCTCTGAGAGTTTGTGACGGATGCGCCCAGAGCGCGTACACGATTGGCTCTCACATCCCCCCCTTCTTCCTTACGACGCTTACTACTACTACTAATCCACATATGCTGCCTATCTTGTTTAATCAAGATGGCATTCTCAAAGTAATAGAAAACCTGTCATTGAATTGTACACCAGGGAGGATGGAATTCCGGTTGAATTTCTAAAAATAAACAAGCATGCCGCTTCAATAATGTTTAGCAAACTATTCCAACAATATGTTAACTCCGGCTCAGTCCCGCTTGACTGGCGCTATGCCAAAGTCATGCCGATCTTTAAATCAGGAGACAATTCCGATCCTACGAATTACCGCCCCATTTCTCTTACTAGCGTGCCATGCAAACTCATGGAGCATGTTTTGTATCCTGCATATCATATCTCATCTAGACAACTGTACCTTCTACTCCTACTCATCTTACTGCTCATCTTACTACTCATCTTACTACTCATTCTACTGCTCAGACCGATATCATCTTTATTAATTTCGCTAAAGCATTTGATATTGTTCCTCATCATCGCTTTCTTCTTAAACTTTCATGGCTGCAAATCGACCCTTTTGTCATTAACTGGATTTTTTTTTTTTCCAAAAAATAGAAACAATTAGTCAAAAATAACCAATCATCATAGCGTCCGTCCACTATTGCATCCGGTTTTCCCTCAGGGTAGTGTCCTGAGACCTAGGTTATTTTTAGTATACATAAATCACCTTCCTTCTTCCATAAACTCCGAAATCAAAATTAGGCTTTCCGCATCGATAACGTTATTTACCGAAACCGTATTACAAATAATGATGTAACTATATTTCAAGACGATTTAAATACTATACTTCATGGTGTTCTGTGTGGCAGGGGAAATCGACACTCGCAAATGCAAACATATGCCCATCCCTAAGTTATCTACCAAAACACAATTACAATATGCATTATTCTCACAATACTTGGAACGTCTACCATCGTAGCAAGCACTTGGGAACACATTTTTACAAACACTCTATCAGGAAGAGAGCACATCGAACACATTTCAAGTAGTTCCTTTAAAACGCTCCGCTTCTTGCGACGAACATTATATCTTGCCCCACCTGAAACAAAACTACTCGCGTACAAGACCCAGATTAGAGCATGCAGGCGCCATTTGGAACCCTCACCAACATTACCTTCTACAGAGAATTGACTCTTGGACAAATAAATAAATCAATATATCTTGGACAAACAAATCTGTCCAAAACAATGCAGCAAGATTTATATGCGACAACTACTCGCCGGAAACTAGTGTCTCGGCCTCAAAAACTAGCATTAACCTCTTTCCTTTATGTACAAAGACATAAAATGGTTCAGTTGTGTCTTTTTCATAGCGTCTTTCACAGCGATTGAACTTTTAGATCAGTTTACTGCCGCCCTGCCAGCTTTACATCGCCAAGAATAAATCATTCATGCAAAAGTAGAACCACTCTAGGTCGTCACCAACGCTTACCTTTCCTTTCCCATATTTTTCATCAAAGACTGGAATGTATTACCTGATATTATAGTTACTAGAGCAATCCCGATTCATATAGAAACGCAGCCTTTCAAAATTGCATAATTGCTCACCTTGATTTTCTTTTTCTAGAAGAGCTTTTGTACTTTGTTCGTGCTTTATCCTTGCTTCATTTCGCTTTGATTGACGACATTGGGTGTATCTGCGATCACATTTCACTTTTCCGCGTTTTGCTATGTTTGTCCTTTAATCTTTGTAACTTGTTTTGAATCTCCCCTCGTGTAATGCGTCCCTCTGACACCCTTGAGGTCAATAAACGAAATGAAGTGAAATCAAATAGGGTAGCAGAAGTCGATGAATTACAAGCATTTCTCACGTACGAGGAGGTAACTTCTGCCGCCTACAGTACAGCGGGGTGAGCACCGCACGTGCTAACCTAGCTGTTCCTGCGATTGACGCCAAGCGAAAGAGGTCCGGAGCCAATATTCTTGGCAGTCCCGTCAAGTCGCTTGTCCATCCCGTCGTGGGGTAAGCGGCGCCGCTCATGACAAGGCAGAGAACTACGTGTAACGAACTATCGTAAAATGACGACGCACGACGTTTCGATACAACAGCGCCATAAGGCTACCACCACAGCATGGAGGAAGCTGACCAAAACATGGCGATTTCTATCGACGATGCTGTCTAAATCGAAACTGACAAAAAGTCCACCGTCGAGGGAGTGCGTTTGTGAAAGTGGTATGTTCAGGGAGCTCGAGGCGCAACAAAAGGTCGGTCGAGTTTGCAGCTCATATTTTCAGGGGAAATGGGCATATAATGCAGTACAAAATTAGAGGTGCCACGTGGAGCAATTACAATTCAATTCGTCGTGTCTGAACTTATTCAGTCAACCTCGATTTGTTCTCGTACAAAAGAAAGCGATGACGGCATTTTCTTTTTCACAACAATCGGTTTATCTTTCTGAATTGTTCATATGACTCAGCGATCGCTTTTTTGTTTTCTTTTCAACTCCACTTTTACACTAACAATATTTCAACGGCTGTGACCTAGCTCCACTGAAAACACCACCCGGAAACAAGAAGCACACGAAGTAAGAAAAAACAAATTTTTTTGCCTAAAGCAAAACACTGCTTAACTGCAGTGCGAGCGAGGGTTATCGGTACTATATTCATGGCGCAACTCAGAAAATATTTATGGTTGCATGTCGAAGGATGATTGAGTGTTTATCTTCTCGTTTCTGAAGTGAAAACTTAATATTCGTTGTTACATTTGTATATAAATCCTCAATATATAGGCCGGACTCCGGCCAAAACGTCGAAGAATAAACCGCCCGTTGTTGCTGTTTTCACCAAGGTTTTTTTTTTCTTCCCAGTTATATATATATATATATCCAATAATATATGTTATAAAAGCATTTTCCTCCTTTTTTATATATATATATATATATATATATATATTGTGTATATGGAGGTATGTCAGTGCGTATGTCTACCCTCCTCCAAACCTTGCGCATTACCGACCGGGGCCTCGAGGGTGCAGTAAATAGAAATAAATATATTAAACGAACTACATTAAAATGAATATATACTTAAATGGTGCGTTAAAGTATAGTCTATTGAAGATTCCTGAGATAAGTATGCACGTGCATAGCCTCCTCTATACTTACAAAACCTGGCAGTTCGACGACGCAGTCGTAGAATGCTTGGTCGCAAGTTTGACGCGCGAGGATCTGGTAGCGTGACAGGGCATCAAAGAGCCACTTCTCGGGAATTTGGACGACAGCGCACAACTTGTGCAGTGGCGAGGACCCGAAACACAATCGTTCGCTCGGGAGAAGTGTGTTTCGGCGTCTCGCCACAGCGGGGCGCCAGTCACGTACGGTCTCCTCTCATCTGTTGTCTGTCGCTCCACCTTTTCCATTTCGGCGGCCGCTTCTCGTGGCGATCTGCCAGGCTTTGCCAGTATGTAGGAGGCTATGGCACTTGACTTTCCGCTTAAAGCTAGTCGGGAGCTCATTAAACCTCCCCAAAAAGCTGATTTTCAAAAGAAAATTAAAAAGAACACAAAATGCACAGTTTAGCACAAACCCAGCTTCTCTGTAATTATATTAAAAAAAAGCAGGATAAAAAGGCGGACTAAAAATTTATGCAGATAAAACCATTCTCTTCGAAAGCCCATCTCTTAAAAAAGAAAACATGATCAGAAACCTTTAATTAAAAATATGAAGGGGATGACGAGCTGAACCTAAGCAGCTCTCTAACAACGAACAAAAGCGCGAAAGCCGCCCCAACCCTTGAACCGTAATAATACGCCGGCAGAGCCTTCCTTCATTTTTTCAGGATGCATATTTCTTTTTTATATATAACGGAATGCATTAAAAGTTTTACATCCGCGATCAGAACACCGAAGCGGTGGGGGGGACGTGAGCGACGAGGGTTCCCCATGCCTCAGGGACTGAGAGCGCCTCACTTTCCTCATATATTTACAGGAGGAATCAGAGTAAGCGAGAAAATAAAAATATATACTAATATACTAGCGTCGAGAAAACAAGCTCAGGGTGTATAATTTAATTAGGAGACTGATCCGGTGATCGATCCACTTGTTCGCGACGAAAGGCAAGTGCCACACGGCGCGAGGGTTCACGGAAGCTCCAGTTTCTCCGGAACTGACATCGCAGGCAAGAGGGAAGGCAGACATTGCCGCAGGATCAAGAAACACGCCTCTTCCGAAAGTAGGAAGACGCGTGAAACTTGCAGTCATTCCGCACGGCCAGGCGGCGTGTGATGCGAACACCTAACTATTGCAAAGTACTAACTTTATTTCATGCGTGCGATGAAAGTATTGTGTCGGACGTTTGCAACTGTCTGTCTATAGTTGATACAAGCATAGCCTCCTATATACTGACAGAACCTGGTAGATGGCTCGAGAGAAGCGGCCGCCGAAATGGAAAAGGTGGAACGGCAGACAACGGATGATGGGAGAGCCACGTGACTGGCGCCCCGTGTGACGGTAAGACGCCGCAACACATTTCTCCCGAGCTTGTGCGCTGGCATTCAGCTTCCCCAAGAAATGGCCCTTTGATGCTCTGTGCCACCAGATCCTCGCGCTCCACATCTGCGACCGGGCGCTCTATGGTTCGGTCGTCGAACTGTTAGGGCTTTTGTGAGTATAGAGGGAGGCTATGAATACAAGTTAAGATATGTCCAAATGAACACCACCACGTGAGCGCTGTGAAAGACACTCTTCCGGACGTGCCAAGTTCCCGTTATAATCGCATAAATACAGGTTGAACATAAAAGATATTCACACGTCCTAAATATCACGTCCCGCTAACAGTTTGCAGCTACTCAAATAACTGAAAAAAGGTGATAGTTTATTAAAGGGAAGCTAGAAGAAGTCCTTGAATTCAATAAAACAGTAAAAGTTGTAATGTAGAAACCTTCAAAGATTATGAGCCTTGATTTTTATTTTGATCTTAATAATAACAGCGTCGTAATAGCCAATTAAACTTTCGTCGTAGACTCGCCCGTTGCGGCGCGCTACGGTACGAAACGCGAGAGCGGAAAGAAAAAAGAGCAAACTTTGATGTCATCAGCGGGTCAGATGACCTTCGTTCCCACTAAGCTGGCTCGGGGATGCCGTCAATGACGTCACGACGCTCCGGACAGATAACAGGCGTATCTTTCAAATCAAATGCGCTTGCGTTTACTAGTTCTAAATCGTATTTCTAAAGTGCTTCAGTTACCCTTCAAGCGCCGTGTTTCCTGTTTATTCGCACCCTGTAACACGGCGCGTGCCATTAAAACATTGGATGCTGCACGCAGAGCAAACGTCCCGCCAGGGAGAGTTCGCCGCTTGTTCACAGAGTATATTCGCTTCATGGTATTCAACCTTTTGGCGCTTAGAGGTCCTGAGATTTATAATTTAAATGCAAATGTATGGCGTAACTAGAGAATGAAAAGCTTTATTTTCACATTTTTAATACATAACTAAGTCCAGCCAACTTCAAACGCATGATAACCGTGAGCGGAAATTCTAGATGTTCTTACTGGAATGCGTGTTGAAGGTGTAGAAATCCCCATTACTTCCCAGCGAAAAAAGGAAAGTTCTATGGGCGCAAAGAAAGGAGGACAGCTGCACTTACGTGCAGCTCTGCTTTCATAGTTTTATGACAGTTCGCTTCGTGTTTTGAGGAACCGTGCTACATTTTTTTTTTTTATGGAGTGATACCTAGAGGTGAAGTATTACAAGTAAAGATATGCTCAGAACTTAGTTAATTCTAGATTTTCAAAGACCAAACTTGAGTGTCTCACCTTTTCTTTTTTTTTAAGCTGAATTACTATCCAGAGGTACAAAACCACCCATGTTCTTCGTATCCCATTCTTGTGGAACTCTTTGAGTCATTTGGCGATTTTCTTATATTATTCGTGTAAGAACCATAAGTTTCTTAACACATGCCGTAAATTCGATTAGAAAATTTTTATTCCCTGAAAGCATATAATAAAATTATCCAGTTGCATTTCGATCTATCGATCAAGCCATCACACGCAGCATTGCGTTTTGACGAGAACGCAGCGCACGCAGCGACGCCGTGTCTTTCGGCGTCGCCACGTTCTCCTTTTGCACCGTTTTCATTTTTTTTCTTGTTGTTTTTTAAGTTTTTTTATAACTGAAAATAATCTTCTTCCACCGTGGAACGTGACGCTAGTTCTATAACCACTGGCTAAATCACTGTTAGCTTCAGTAAAAAAGCAATTGGTCGTTAAAAATGCCCAAAATTTATCGGAGAAAACTCCAGTAATATTCGAAACCTCGTATGACCCAACTACTATACTCACCGTCCAAACATACAAAAAAAAAAATCCACCTACCATCTCGTTTACAAGTGCCTCTACGTGGCCCCGCAGGGAGGAAAGCAGCAGGAACCACTTCTTTACCGTGGCCCGAGCCGTTCGACTCGAGGCCCGTGAGCGGCCCGAGGAATGCCGGGTCCTTCCGGCAGCCTCTCAGCCGCCCCGTCGGATCTCACTTCGTTTGCTCAGAGCGCGAAGACGACAAACACACGGGCGGCGCAATTCTCCAGCCAACGTCGGTGCCAGGCCCGTATGGTTTTCGATCGTCCCTTTCGTTTGCCCGAAGGGACGTGGACTCAAAGGCATCGCAAGCTATCCAGCGATGCGGGATGCCAGCATTATTTAAAGTGTTTGTGTACCCGTGGCCGTCAATGAGCAGAGGCGAGAGGTCCAGGGTCGCGTGTCTGGCTTCATTCAGCGTTGTCAACGTCGTCACAGCGTTGCCTCTCGAAAGTCGCCGTGACGCTGCTCGTACGTCATGCTGTTCGCTTCGAGACGCGAGTTCGAAAATGCCTGCGAGACTGTCTTTTGTATGATGTATTAGCCGGTACTAGCTGCAGCCTAAGGACAAGGTGCTCCGGAGACCTAGAGGCTGAACCGCGTGGCATCGCCGACAACACCGGCAAAAAGACGGCATGGAATACAAAGTAGAAAAAAGATTTCAGCACACGACGCCATGTACATACATGTAATTGAAAAGAAAAGAAAACCCTTGGTGAAAACAGCAACACCGGACGGTTTTATTCTTCGACGTTTCGGACAGAGCTCACGCCTTCGTCAGGAAGAACTTTTACAGATGAACACGGGTGGCACTTGTACAATGCTACGGCCCAGTCCAAGTTTTAAAAAGAAATGGCGCGATGACGGTTGGAGATTTTTTAAAAGCGCATGGAACGTTGGTGTTTTTGGATGGGAAGACGTTTACACAATGCAACGGTAGCGCCCTGGGGTAAAAAAATAACACACAAAGGGTCACATATCTGCAAGAATAAGTTATACAAACGAGAAAAAAAACGCTGTTGTCCAAGGAGACTTTGCACTTCCATGGTGAAAAATTGCACTCTCCGACCTTTTTTTTTTTTTTTTTACAGGAAAGGATTTACAATTTAAAAGTGTTTGTTTTGTAGGGGTTTTCAAGAACCTTTCTAGGACTGATCGCTCTTTGCTGAACCGTACACGTTGGGTCCAAAAAGATACTCCCCCTTACGAATAGTACCAGCTTTGTTATAATAAATAAATTAAAAAAAGTTTAATGTTAATTTTTGCCTTCGAATGTTCAATACTTCCCAACCCATCATGGCTTTAACCTCCGACATACTGGCGTATGGATCATAGTTATTCCTGACAAATCATGCTGCTTGATTTTGAAGTTTTCTAATCTGTCGATCAGATACTGCTGGCAGGGATCCCAAATGACGCACGCATACTCAGGTATCGACCGCACGTGTAAAAAGTAAAGTGTTTCCTTTGTGTTATGAAACAGATTGTTTAACCACATTAACGAATTTGTTTCAGCAAAACATCAACCTTTTCAACGTCTCCAATGCTTCTCTGTCTCCTTACCCCGCCCCCCCCCCCCGCCTCTTTTTTCCTCCCGCAAAGAAAAAAAAAAGACTGGCAAAATTGAATGTTACAGACGTTCGTAGTTTTAAAAGGAGTGATGATCATTTCTTTTGGGGACTTTGATAAATACTGCGTGACCGCACCGATCGAGTGCTGGTATTGTACAAGAAACAATTTCCTACTTACGCTACAATCTTACCCAGAAAGTCATCCCTTGACCGATATCCGCAATTAAACGAGGGAATACCTCTTGACAGACATTTTACCGTATTGCGTTGGGTTTTGTAGCTAAGAAACGATTAAAGCAATGTGAAAGGTTCTTCGATAACGAACGTGTTTCAGAACTGCGGAAAGGGGTTAGGAGAGTTGAGACCTTACTTATATATATATATATATATATATATATATATATATATATATATATATATATATATATATATATATATATATATATATATATATATATATATATATATATGCCGGGTGCTTTTCCCAATAAAATGCTTTCAAAAAAGACCCCTTCCCAAAAGAAAAGAAAACCCAAACTTCCGCATTGAAGAAAAAAACAAAGGGAACAATGAAATGCAAGGCATTCAGGCATTCTTTTCTAAGTCGTGTTACCTGGTTACGTACCGATCCTGCTGAAGTGTCCATTCTGATGGCCGACGGGTCAATTCGGCTTAAAGTTTCCAATTCGGCTGGACGCTCGAAGTTCGGTTGGATACCCAGTTCGGCTTAAAATTTCAATTCGGCTGGACGCTTCCAATTTGGCTGTATACTCAGTTCGGCTTAAAGTTTCAATTTGGCTGGAAGCTCTAATTCGGCTGGGTGCCCAGTCCAGGCTGGATGTGTCAATTCGGCTTGACGTTCTCAATTCGGCTTGAATTCTGGATTCAGATGAAACAATCTGGTTATGGCTTGCTTGAGTAGTCCTTATTTGCCTTGGGAGACTGATGTTTCAAAGCAATACATTTCTGCAAGCTAGTCCAACTGCCCGTGTTCATTTATCATTTGTGTTTGTGTTGTTTCTTCTTGAGCTACTGGGGACAAATCAAATCAATGTTTCAAGGCAAAAATGTTTTACACTTGCCTACAGACTGATTCGTGAACGTCCGAGCTTCGCTTTTTTCAGCGTGTTGACCACCATCCGCATCAAGAGAGAAAGTCCCAACGTTTACGCCAACAGCAGAATGGATAAACAGATACAACCACCAGTCATGAAGCAGTATAGTAAAGTTTCCTTGTGATTGGTTACCTTTAATGGAGCCAAGAGGCGCATCATTGCTACTAAAAGTCTGACAATAAAAGAGGGATCACAACCAAACAGAGTACGCAGTTTCTCACTTAATATTATTTCCAATCTGCAAAATTAGTTGTCCTTCCTTTCCTCAACTGCGTTTATCTAGCCATAAGTACATTGTTAGGTGAACAGCGGAATTAGTGACCTTCTTTTTCCAAGCACAAGTCTCGGCTGAAGGCCAAGCTTTTGTCACACTTGGAGACTTACAGGAACAGCTGGCTCTCGTAGTGAACACCAGACCTTATTCAACAGCGAACTGGCTAAATCAGACTAGCTTCGGATTTCTATTCTAAAAATAAACAAAATTTAGTTCCATGCTTCAGAGAACAGAGGCCAGGCCAGATTACGAAGCATTTACGAACAAAGAAGCCGCACGACAAACACAAAGCAGATGAATTCTTAAACGAAATGTTCGTAACCTTTGCGTAGGTTTACGACACGAATCCTACGACAGCACCGAAGCTGTCTTACGCACTTCTCGCGATCAAATCAGCATGGCCGACAGCGTCGCTGGTTACTTGGCCGCGACGACCAACGGACGTTTATTTTCCTACGTGCACTTCTCACGCGTCCCGACTTCACGCAGCAAGAAAAGTAAGTAAAGTACCCGAGCCAGGCCACGACGAACAAGAAGGCTGGATCCACAAACACCCGGGAAAAGCTCCAACGGCCACGATTTCCACCGTACACCGACCAAGCGAACTCGGCAGATAGGTCCTAGCAGCCATTCCGACGGTCCTTGGCCAAGACCGTCTGCCCACGACCGGCTGGCGTGCTGGAATCGAATGTGCCCGCGCGACCCTTGTGAACCCTTCCCGTATTATACGGTTGATCGGCGACCTCAATTTTAGATTAAGAGGTCAATTTCTTCCTCTTGTCATCTCCTTGTTTCCGAGGCAGCAGCGTGACCTTAGTCGTCGAAAAGGATATCGATTCTATCTCCTTGTTTCGTGTGATATAGAGCTCAAATCAACACCGCATGGGTTACCTTCGCAACACAGTATGTACACTTTGTTATTAGTATGTCATTTTATTCTGACACGACTGCACCTCACTGTCGATCGCTATAAAGTTCGTCGGTCGCAATGCCGGTCCAACCTTTCTTTTGCCGAGTGTCACATCGAGCATAATAGCCCGTCAGCGGATGATGGTCGAAGCGCTTACCGTTCGCGGGCCAACAGCGCGAATCCAGCACTTCGATCAAACGCGCGCGTCCATCTAAGTGTGAACAGGTATTTACGTGGCTCTTGCTGACACTCTCGTAGTTCAAACGTATCTTTTTTAACGTCGGCTCGCTCTGCATGTCCGAGGACGCAGCGCCGCATTGATTTGTTTCTTCTGGCCTGCAAACGACGGACACGGGCCGTCTTTTACCAACGATGACAATTGTGTTGACTTCGTAGCTTGATCGAGTTCAGCGATAACAGGCGTTACGCTCCAGCCGCGGCAATGGGGCGTGTTTAAATCGTGTTAGCGTCGACATGGGAAGGCGCCGCTGAAGCCTTTGACCGCAAACCGCCGACGATGAAACGCACGGCTACAGGCCTGCTGGTGATAGCACGCCACCGCCAGTGCGCAATCACGAGAAGCGCATGACCAGTTGAGCGTGCGGCAAGGCGCACCAGCAGTTGAGCGCGCGACGCAGAGCGCACCCCAGTTGAGCGAACGCCGCAAAATGTGTGCCTGCTCCACGAACCGTGAAATTGTGCGACTATGGTTGAAGCATTGGTGATTTTTGATTGATTGAATATGCCTTTAATCAAAATATAAGAATAAAACGGTGTACGACTCAGAAATTTCTAACCAATTGTTTGACGGAGCATCGTGGAGTGGAAAGGGCTGAAGGGAGTGTGGCTGGCGCATATAAGATACCGGCAACGTCTGCAGATGAGGTGGGACCAGCGAGTCTAAAATTTCTTCACGGTACTTTGAAATTGCGCCTCTCGGATATACATACTATCAATAGTTTACGTTTTGCTATATTTGGTCTATTCTTGACAGACATTTGGGCTTCAGTCTATTTGGTAGCTGTTAGACGTCATAAGTTTAAACGGTATTCTGGCGTCTATGCTCAGCAAGAAAAGCTACTTCAAGAGATATAGAGTAACGCCGTCGAAGGAAGCTCATTTTCCAATTTTTCGTTGAATCTTTCCAGTCTTTTGACGGATAAGAAAACCACTACAGATTTGAGTATACAAACTCAAAGAACTAATGAAGCTAGTTAAGCTGCATTCTTTTTTCTGCAATGTCACGCTACAGATGCCTGCTTTTTTCTACTCTCGGCACCTTATTTTTCTTGGTTTTGTCACGCAAAAATTTTGTCTACTCTGTTTTACGTATATTTTCTGGTTCGGCATAACCACCCGTTTTACACATAAAACACACGATGCCCAAACAAGTGGTCAGTCCGGTCATGCCTCGCGCAGGACTGGCTGGCCGCCTTCTCTCGTGACGAGCCGCGCTCCCCTCCGCCAGCTCCTCCGCTACCCGGACTCCATCAATATCAGCATACAGGCACGTGGCGGTTTCTTCGTAGCCGGAGTGGAAACACGGTCTACTAAAACTCCCTAATGCCGCTGCGCGCTGGGGGTCGCGCGCTCTAACGTCGCGGCGCTCTGGTGTCGTGCGCTCTAACGTCGCGGCGCTCGAATGGCACGCGCTCTAACGTCGCGGCCGGCATCTTCGGCAACACGAACAACAACCGGAGAGCTCGGCATAGTTCGAAGCACGTGGATTTTTAATAACAAACTCAGGCTAACTACTCGTTGATAGTCAGCTCTGTGTATATCCTTTCCCGTCTGTGTGTAAATGTTTAGTGTTCAAGCTGTTTCTCATAAGCACAGGCGGCCTTTCCACCACCACTTGTCTGGGGTTCGTGTCCGTGCAGTGATATATCGACTCTAACATAATTTAAACGCTTCGTTGACTGCTGCGAGATCTGATCGCTACGAAGTCAACACAACTGTCATCGTTGGTAAAAGCCCAGTGCCAGTCGTTTGCAAAGCGACGTAGATAGAAACAAACCGCCGCGGCGTTTTTTGCGGCCTCGGAAATGCAGGAGCGAGTCGACGTTTAAAAAGATACGTTTGAACTACGAGAGAGTCAGCAAGAGCCACGCGAATACTTGTTCACACTCGGAGCGAAGCGCGCGTCTGATCGAAGTGCTGGATTCGCTCTGTTAGCCAGCGTCTTGGTAAGCGCTTCGGGACCGATCTTTTACGATTGCAACTCGACACTGACGTGACGCTCGGCAAATAAAGGTTGGACCGTCATCGCGTAGCTCCCCGAACTGTTATAACTCGACAGTGACGTAGCGTCGTTTAGAACAAAAATGGCATTCTAATAACGAAGTGTACATACCGTGTTGGAAGGTAATCCATACGGCGTTTATTTGAGCTCTATATCACACAAAAGAAGATGATAGAATCAATGAGAGTCCCTTTTCGACGACATTGTTCGTCACCGCTGCCTCTGGAAAGAAGGAGATGACAAGGGGAAGAGATTGACCTCTGAAATTTAGTTCAGCGATCAAATTATTCAGACGGGACCACAAGGGTCGCCCGGGCATATTTCATTCAGCAAGCCAACCAGCCGGTCGTGGGCAGACGGTCTTGGCCAAGGACCGTCGGAGCAATGCTGCGCCGGAACAGGTCGGAGTGCCTGCTAGGCCTATATTCTGCCGAGCTCGCTTGGTTGGTGGGATTGTTGCCTTCGTTGCTTTTCCCGGGTGTTTGTGGATCGAGCTGTTAATGTTCGTCGTGGTCGATTTAAAGTACTTTTCCATTTTTCTTGCTGCTTGAAGAGCACGTAGAAAAATAAAATGTCCGTTGGTCGTCGCGAAAAAGTAACTGAGCGACGCTGTCGGCCATGTTGATTCGATCAAAAAAAGTATGTAAGACAGCTTCGGAGCTGTCGTAGGATATTCTGTCGTAACCTGCTCAAAAGTTACGACAATTTCGTTTCGAGAATACGGATTTTCTCTCATATTATGTCCTACGCATGTTTTTCGTCGTAAGTTCGCTTCGAGAATCCGCCTCAGGTCTGTAAGATTTTCATCTTACAGACCAGTTTTCTGGGCACGAAACCTATTTTGTTTTGGGGTAAACAATGTTGATGATTTTTAGCTTCTCATTCCGTAGTCAACGTCTGTGAGAACATACGTTCTCTGTTTGGACGACATTCAGTGAGCAATCAATCAATCCTGTGTTTATTGTGCTCCAAACAGATAGTAAGGCCTTACGAGAGATCACACTTGCACAAAGTGAAAGTCAAGAAGCCTAAAACATTTAAATGCTACAAAGTGAGCACCGGTATTACATTTTTTGTGAGAAATGTGCAAAAGGAACAAAAAACAAAATACACGTCGGTGCTAAAAAAAAGTCACATATGGCTGCCGTGTCAATACATGACTAGATTCCAGGTTAGAAGGATAAAAAAAAGCTGGAGATCTATTTTGTTGCAGGGGAACATGAATTGAGGTTCTACATGGTAACAGCATAAAGCAATTCATATAAGAACATTATGTCGCAAACTAGTCGTTCTCCGGAAGAGGCGAAAGGTCAAGAGCGTCCAAAACACGCACATAATCATGACTTCAAACATTTGAGAAATAGAGCTTTGACCTGGCTGCTGTAGTTACTGTTTTCGATTGAACCCCTACCTGTCCCTTGGAGATTCTGGTGGACGTCCAACTATGACATAGTCAAAGAAATTTCATGCATCCTGGGCATGACACTTGTCTCACAACATATCCCTGGCAATGCCACTGCAGTGAGGTCGATTCGCCAGGGACATTTTGGAGCAGCAGAAAGGGACATGTGTACCACAAGTAAATACCTAATCACGGCTTCCTCACTCCTCTGACACAAGCTAGAAGCATCCATAGCCTACCGGGATATTCGATTTCTTCAAATGCCCAACGAGCTAGCCAGTTGGGACAACGACAATGCTTGTGAACAAGAGCCATTCAAGCTGTCATAAAACTGCGCAGTAACAAAAACAAAGCCTGCTAATTGAACAAAGTGACGTCAGTGCCAGCATTTTCGAAGTACAGAGATTATGCCATAGCAGCATGTAGAAAACAAACGTGCCACATTTTCATTCACCTGCCGTTAAAGCTCCTTTGGTTAATGTTTACCTTCATAGACCATGTAGAACCCAAATTCATGTCTCCAGCAACAAAATATATCTCCGGCTTTTTCTTTTACCCTTCTAACCTGGAATCTGCTCATTCTATGACACGATTGCAGCTCGCACGTGACAAGTGTTTTAACCCCGACGCAAAGCGTTTTACTACTTTTGCACATTAAAAAAAGATGTAATACCGCTGCTTACTATCTAGCATGTAAATATCTTAGGCTTTTTGTCTTTCACTTTGTGTGCAAGTTTGCAAACAACTAGTCGGGCCTCGTAAGGAACCTGACTAGCTGTTTTGGAGCACAATAAAACACCAGATTGATTGATTGATCCTCAATGTCGTCCAAACAGTAAACGAATCTTCTCACAGACGTTGACTTTGGCATGAGAACTTAAGAGTCACTAGCATCGTTTACCCAACCTTTTTCATCGTACAGACCTGTTCTGTAAAGCACGTAACTTATTTTTTTGTTTGTTCTTGGAACAAGCGTTCCGAAACAAGTCTGATTTAGCCGGTATGCTGCGTTGAATAGAGGTCTGGGGTTCACTACCGAGAACCAGCTGTTCCTGTAAGTCACCAGGCAGCAGACAAAAAGCTTGGCCTCTTCCGCCGAGACTTGACGCTTGTAAAAAGAAGGCTACCAATTCCGCTGTTCACGTAACAGTGCACCCATGGCTAGATAAACGCAGTTGAAATGAAGGACAACTAATTTTTCAATTGGAAATATTATTAATGAGAAATTGCATACTCTCTTTTTGGTTAGGATCCCTCTTTTATTGGGAATTGTGTGCAATAGATGTGCCTCTTGGCCCCATTAAAAATAGCCAATCAATAGGAAACCTCACCATGCTGTCTTTTCATACGCGGAGCTGGTGGTTGCATCAGTTCTCTCCACCTCCAGTTGTTGGACAAGTGGAACTGCTGGGACTTTTCTCTTTGGTGCGGATGGTGGTCAACACTGAAAGAAGCGAAGCTCGGACGTTCACAGAATCAGTCTGTAGGCAAGGTAATAAACCTTGAACCTTCACTTTTGAAACATAAGAATTGGTGTGTGCACAGCAGCTCAAGAAGAAACAGCACAGGCACAAATGAGCAAATGAGCACGGGAAGTTCGTCTAGCTTTCAGGAATGTATCGATTTGAAACTTCAGTCTCCCAAGGCAAGCGAGGGACTACTCAAGGCGGCAACAGCCATATTGAAGTGCTTCGGCAGAACCGAGGAATTAAGCCCAATTGAGGAACTTCCAGGAGAATTGAAACATCCAGCCGGGCTGGGAACCCAGCGAAACCGGAGCGTCAATGATCAAACTTTAGGCCGAACTGGTGTATAGCCCAATTGAAACGTCCAGCCGAATCGAAACTTTAAACCGAATTGGGGCTTCAGCCGAATGGACACCTCAGCCGAATCGAGATGTGCACCGTGTTACCTGAGGCGGCCATGGGTTGGCAGCAAAAGGGTGCAAGTGCATCAGGCCATCTTACGGTTACGCCGTTTCTGCTTCTGTTTGCTGTAGTGCCGTTTTGCCGTTTTGCATGGTTTCGAAGCTCATGACGTCGGCACGCTCCATGGTACAGTTAGTGCTTTCGCATTAAAAAGGCTCTTGAAACCAGATTAGCGAAGACGCTTCTTCTTTCTGATTCAGAGTACTACCCTGTCGTTTACTCGTTTATCACCTGGAAGAGAGAAAATAATGTGCAATCAGCATAGCTGCGACTGAACGCTCAACCCTTATTTGGGGATTTGTACATATTATAATGGAATACACGAAAGATAATGCCTAATGAGAATGGGAAAGTAAACAACTCGTCTCTCTTTCTCTAAAAAAAGCAATACTGTTTAAGTGGAGCATAGCGCCATAAGAGGGCACCCTTAACTATTTCTGCCGGGAGTGCACGCGTAGACAAGATTGTCAAACAACTACTATCCCTGCTAGGGTAGAAGGGGACACAAAGGCACAGGGAACCAGGCCAACTCGTCGAAAGCCAACTCGTCGACGGCCAACTCGTCGGCGGCCCATTCGTCGAATAGGTCAATTCACGTCCCGCAGGGCAACTAGTCGAAGGAAAATGCGTCCAGAGAGGCCAACTGGTCGCCACTGTTTCAAAAGCCATGATGCATAATTTTGTTCTGAATTTTTAAAGCAAATTTGTTGCATCTGTTACGAACACTCACGTCAAAATTCTTTGCCCTACAGTAATGCATAATATCGCCTCACGGTAATAGACCTCCAGTGTGCTCTTTCTTGTCGAAGATAACAACTTGCAGCTTTCTCCGCTTTCGCGGTGCAGTGGGGGACGATAACTACGTCCCGAGTGCATCACTGCAGGGCGGCGCGCTTGTTAACCTGCAACTTGGCCCACCCCTTCATCGCCACTTCGTGGCGACTTACTCTACGGCGGCTCATGGCCAAAATGCTAACCCACCTGGCCCAACAGTCACGCCGCTTCGAGGCGACAGTCTGCGGCGGCTCATTACAAAAGTAACAAAGGAAGAAGCAAAAGGACGATCCCGAAATGAACATTTCTCAACTGGTCTCAAGGTATACTGTCCTCTCTTGGCCCTCTCTGTGATTTTGCTTTCACGTCTTGTACCTAAGAAGGGCGCTAGTCCCTGGTCCAAACACAAATACATATTTAGGTGTAAAAGATAGCGAGGAACCACGTGTTTTACCTCGAACCGTCATTCAACCCATTCGACGAGTCGCCCTTCCACAAATTGCCCCTTTCGGACCAGTTGCCCTTCGACGAATTGCCCTTTCACCGAATTGGCCTGTTCGACGAATGGGCCGTCGACAAGATTGGCCATCGACAAGTTGGCCGTCGACAAATTGGCTCTCGACGAGTTGGCCGGATCCCAAAGGCGCTCCAGCAAACAGAAGCAGAAACACGTAGATCACAGATGCACTTGCACTCCTGTGGCACAAAACATAATGCCCTCAGTTGCTAACATGTCCCTT
>JAZHYW010036076.1:0-56527 GCA_037355805.1 Ixodes ricinus | reverse complement strand
ATGCTACGGGCGCGAGCGTGTGGCCCTGAATAGTGCTTGCAAAACACGAGCGCGCGTGCTTGGCAGGGACGCAGAAAGCCCGGAGCTCGCGCTTGTAGCATCGCCTGCGTCTGGACCCAAGCTGAAACGAAGTATAGTTACCCGTTACCGAGGAACTAGTCACTTTTTCAGTAACTTGTAACTGTAGCTCGTTGCTCCTTAGTGAAAATAACCTGCACCTTAACAGGGTTATAATTTTTCGAAAGTAACTGTAGAAAAATCAGCAGAACCCATCCTTTGGGAATGATTATCTACGTTAATGCGAATAGCATCAAACGGTGCGGAGTTATGCGCGTTCGTCAGGTGGCCGGCACACTCTAGATACGCCAGCCCACTCTTGAGGCGATTCTAAATTTGTTGACACTTTCACAGCCCTGCGCACGATCTCCGCAGCCCAGCACGTGCGTTTGTGTCACTTAGGAAGGCGAGCAAAGCACGCGCCATACGCACAAACACTCAAAATGGTACCGACCAGACTTTCTGGCGTCTCAGCTAGTCTCAACTAACGGTACTCTAAACGGTTGTTTATATCTTTACCATAGGACGCGCTTTACAGCGCTGTCACAGCTACCGGTGCGCGCGCGTTCCATGCACGAGGGCTCATTCCGCTCTCGTGCTAAGCCTCACGAGAGCGGAATGAGCCCTCGTGCATGGAACGCGCGCGATGGTAAAGATATAAACAAGTTTTTAGAGTGCTTTGAATGACTGCCTTCATAGCTCTGTGGTTAGCGCGTCTGCCTGCTGATCAAAGGGTCAACGGTTCGAATCCCCGCCGGCGCCGGTCTTTTTTATTTATTTATCGACCCGCGGCGTAAGAGGTTAGATAGCCAGATAGATACATAGATAGATAGATAGATAGATACATAGACGAAAAGTGCGTGAAGTATCCAAAGAATGCTATTCGCATTAATATTCGCATTAATACGCCTCGCAAGTGGGCTCATTTTCGTCTTCTGCGCATGAGAAAGGAAGTAGCGGTGACGTCAGAACGCCGAGCCCTGATTGGCTGATCGCGGTCCCCTATCTGAGCGTCGTCTGCTCCTTTGCAACAACGTCTGCTCGCAACGTCGTCTGCGTCTGTCTTACCTTTCCTGCGACTTTCGGAAGTGCAGGTCTTTACGAGCGAGCTCGACTTCGCCTTTCAGAGAAGGCAGACGAAATAACTCGAGCGGTTCGTTGTTTTTGTCGAACAACTAGCAGACGCGCATCAAGGAGGGAAGTCAAAGTACTCACTGGCGAGGTGTCCCGAGACGCCGAGGTTTGTTTGCTAAGAACCGAGAGTGAGCGTGTTAGTGTCCGCAAGTTCCCTCCCAAATACTTTTTCCCCCTTTCGTGTGCGGCAAGACTCCTCATTCTTTAACGGCGTCGGCGGGTTGGCGCAGTTAACGTCGTCTGCTTTACGTCTGCTAGTCAAAGCGATGGCTCCTTTACCTTTCCTGCGTCTGTCGGATATTCACCGCTTTTTCACCGGCGAGAGTCACCGTTGCCTCGGAAAACAAGGAGATGACAAGAGGAAGAGATTGACCTCTTAATCTAAAATTGAGGTCAGTGATCACAGTATAATACGGGAAGGGTTCACAAGGGTCGCGCGGGCACATTCCATTCAGCACGCCAGCCGGTCGTGGGCAGACGGTCACCGAGTCGGAGTGGCTGCTAGGCCTATCTGCCGAGTTCGCTTGGTCGGTGTCGGTGGAATCGTGGCCGTTGGAGCTTTTCCCGGGTGTTTGTGGATCCAGCGTTCTTGTTCGTCGTGGTCTGGTTCAAGTACTTTTTACTTTTTCTTGCTGCTTGAAGTCGGGACGCGAGAGAAGCGCACGTAGAAAAATAAACGTCCGTTGGTCGTCGCGACCGCGACGCTGTCGGCCATGCTGATTTGATCGTAACAAGTGCGTAGCTTCGGAGCTGTCGTAGGATTTTGTCGTAACCTGCGCAAAACTTACGAAAATTTCGGTTCGTGAATACGAATTTGTTTTTAAGTTTTGTCTTACGCATATTTTTGGCGTAAGATAGTTTCGTGAATCTGGCCTCTCCACTTGCAAAAGTCGCAGGAAAGGTAAGACAGACGCAGACGACGTTGCGAGCAGACGACGTTGCAAAGGAGCAGACGACGCTCAGATAGGGGACCGCGATCAGCCAATCAGGGCTCGGCGTTCTGACGTCACCGCTACCCCCTGCGCGAGAAGCAGACGAACTTGCCCTCCGCATAACGTCGTTACAGTTACTTCTCAGATTTATGTGAAAAAATATTGCAAACACGACCGCCAAATCGCCTCGCAACTCATGAGGGAGTCCGAAGTCCTGATACGGGAAGGGCACAGCAAAAACTGCTGCAAAAACAATCTAAAACTCAAAAAGGGGGGGGGTGATTTTGCTTTGTTAAGCTGGGGACGTTTGTGTACGTACCCGTCACGCAGATCTAACAAAGCGCGGCATCTCTAAAGTGTTTTTTTCTTTTCTTCGTCCGGCGGAGGAAGCAAATGCTTTTCGTGGAGGACAGTTAATGATAATGATAATGATAATGTTTATTTGCAACTCGGAGAGGTGCTGGTGAAATACAGAAAGACCAAAGGTCCATGCCAGAAGCCTGCAAACACCGAAAGAGAAATAATAATAAAAAAAAAAAGAAGTAAAAAAGGGGGAGAGAAGAGAGAAATACGGTAGGGTAAAAAGATAACAAGGTAAACAGGGTCATAACAGGCAGGTCCACCCTCCTCCAAGACAGGCGGCCCGTAGCCATCCGGGAGAGAACGAGCGTACTAAGTACGCACATCCTCTCCCAGGCGGCCCCGAAACACCGAGCTTGGAGAACGGTGGACCTGTAAGCAGGGCTCATTCACCACGTAGGTGTCTGGTAATGGCACGGCAAAAGGTTCTGCACTCATCCTTGTCATTGGGAACAGTGTCAGTCATCTCACGAGGCAGTGAGCGCCACAGGTCCACTGACCGCACCAAGAAGGAACCCCGGTGACGGTCAGTGCGAGACAGAAGGGGCTGCAGAGACCCAGTACGGGTCTTCCTCACTTGCAGGAGGGGCAGTGATGTTTCGTCAAATTGGAGGACGAGAGCCAGCAGTCTCATAGACGAGACCTGTCGGCGAATGGACAGTGGGGTCCAGCGGACTGCACGCAGCAGCTGGGCTGTGCTGATATCCCGATAGGGAGGAGGCGGCGAAGACGACTGCTGGCGAAGGCTGGCGTAAGCAGCCCGCCGCTGAACGCTCTCCAGAGCGGCTACAAGATGTGCCTGCGCCGGGTCCCAAATCGAGCTGCAGTACTCTAGGTGGGGAGCACCAGCGCAGTGAAGAGGTGCTTCAGGGTCTGTGGACCCATTCCCTGGACACCCGCAGAGCAAATCCAAGCATCCTCCGGGACCTCGACAGAACACTGCTGATGTGAGAGGAGAAGCTCAACTTGTTGTCGAGGGTCACACCCAGCAGCCTTGTGGTGGCGACCTGGCGCAGGGGGCTTCCAGCAAGATGAAGTGCTTGGTGGGGAGGCTGCTGCCGGTTGTGGTGAACAAGCATTGAGGTACACTTTGCCTCATTCAGGGGCAAGTGGTTCGTAAGAGACCACTGGGTAATCGTGTTGAGGTCTTCTTGCAGGCATGGATAGTCGACACTAGGCCGAGCTAACGGCATAATAAGGGTCAGGTCATCGGCGTAAAGCAGAGGTCTAGAAGCCAGGTCAGCGGTGATGTCGTTTACGAAGATGTTGAAAAAGGTTGGTCCCAGCACACTGCCCTGTGGTATGCCCGAGAGTACATCAGACCAGGTGGAGGAAGCACCGTGGTACACAACCCGTTGGCGACGACCGCACAGAAAGTTGGACATCCAGTCGAAGCAACTTCCTGTAAATCCGAGGAGTCGAATTTTCTGAAGGAGTAGGCCATGATCTACCTTATCAAAGGCCTGTCTGAAGTCCAGCTGGACAACCTCGCAGGGGATTTTGCCATCCAAGCTATTGCTGAGTGTATTGACAGCGGTGGCAAGAGCAAGTTCACAGCTGCGATTCTTACGAAAACCAAATTGGTGCGGGGATAATAGTTCCTTAGACTCCAGATAGTCAAGTATCTTGGCATTGAGGATACGCTCCATTGTGCGGCAGATAATAGATGTGGAAGAGATGGGCCGATAGGAGGACACGGTAGAGAGTGGTACGCCACCACCCTTGTGAATTGGAGTGACATGTGCCATCTTCCATTGTTGAGGGACACAGCCACCAGAAAGGAAGCCTCCAAACATTCTTGTAAGGACCGGGCAGATCCGGGTGGAGCAGGCGCTTACAAGCGCTGGGTGAAGTCCATCTGGCCCAGCGCGCTGAGTGGGCTTGATTTGAAGCAAAGCCTTCATGGTATCATCTTCCGTGATGGTAGGTGTAGGAAAGGAGGGTAGGACTGGAACAGCTCTGTTGAATGTGGGAGCTGTCAAGCAGTCTTGCGGTGGTGTCCATGCAGATGAAAAATAATTGTTGAAAAGCTCAGCAATGTCGTGCGGGTTTTGTAAGATGTTGCCACCACACGTGAATTCGGGCACTGCAGATGACTTCTTTTGGGCGTTAATATAGGCCCAGAACAGTTTGGGGAATGGGCAGCCTTCTCGGCGATTGACTGCAGATACTGCCGGTGTGAGAGGTGGATCAGTTTCTTCAACTCTTTCTGAGCTTGTCTAGCAAGAGCGAGGACTTCAGGGCGCTGCTGCACCTTGGCCTTTCGGAACAGTCGCTTCTTGCGATGGGAGAGTTTGATAATCTCCTTAGTGATCCATGGTGACCTACTGCTGCCGGAAACAGATCTCTCAGGAACACACTCACGCTGAATGGCGTCCATGAAATCCAACCAGGTTTCGTACCCAATGTCAGGCGAGGGTTCATCAAGGATCATGGACCAAGGGGCAAGGTGAACTAGTCTGTTCAGATGCATCGTGTCAATTGCGGAAAAGTTCTGGACTCGCTTGGCATAGCGACCAAACTTGGGCACAGAGAGCACAGTCTGGAGAAGAATGGCGCTGTGGTCCGATCCAGCGAGGCTAGGCTCCAAACAACATTCCGAGGTAAGAGCCGTGTTGCTTACAAAAAGCAGGTCGAGGAAGGACACCTTTCCTGCCGTGGAGGTGTAAGAGGCCTCACTACATACCTGGGTGTACCCAGAGGTCTCCATAATGTCAAGCAGGAGGTCATCAGTTTGGTTCGAAGAGATGGGGGAGGAGAGGTCAGAGTAGTCAATGTGAGCATTGAAGTCACCAGCAATGCAGATGTTTGAGTACGCCTTGGGGTCGAGAGACTGAAGGGACTGGTGAAGTAACCCGTAGCTTTCTGCTTGAGTGGTGGGTGGACAATAGACGGAGCACAGTAGCAGTTTCCCCGCTTGTGCAGAATCTCAACGAACACCGCCTCCAGGTCAGGGAGCTCGAGATCGACACGCCGGCGGCTCGCAAGTTGGCGTGGCACCAGGATCATCACGCCTCCTCCATGACGCGAGCGGTCCTTGCGGTAGACGGCGAAGTGGTTAGGGTCGGCAAGTTGGCTGTCGTAGATCGAATCGTCCAACCACGTTTCGCAAAGCGCCACAACAGAGGCGGGCGACGCTGCCAGGAGCGTGTGTAGGTCCTGCAGCTTGTTTTTTACTGAGCGAACGTTCGAGAACCATATCACGAGGGGTGCAGACACGGCCGGCTTCCGGGGAGACCGCTTGATCGAAGGCGCAGGTTTAGCAGCAGGGATGTTGCCCGGTGAGGTGGTCGGTGGCACCTCAAAGAGGCTGTCGTCAAATGTAGGCAGCTGGCACACGCCGCAGTACCAGGGCTCAGCGCAGTTCGATCAAGCGGTCTCCCCGGAAGCCGGCCGTGTCTGCACCCCTCGTGATATGGTTCTCGAACGTTCGCTCAGTAAAAAACAAGCTGCAGGACCTACACACGCTCCTGGCAGCGTCGCCCGCCTCTGTTGTGGCGCTTTGCGAAACGTGGTTGGACGATTCGATCTACGACAGCCAACTTGCCGACCCTAACCACTTCGCCGTCTACCGCAAGGACCGCTCGCGTCATGGAGGAGGCGTGATGATCCTGGTGCCACGCCAACTTGCGAGCCGCCGGCGTGTCGATCTCGAGCTCCCTGACCTGGAGGCGGTGTTCGTTGAGATTCTGCACAAGCGGGGAAACTGCTACTGTGCTCCGTCTATTGTCCACCCACCACTCAAGCAGAAAGCTACGGGTTACTTCACCAGTCCCTTCAGTCTCTCGACCCCAAGGCGTACTCAAACATCTGCATTGCTGGTGACTTCAATGCTCACATTGACTACTCTGACCTCTCCTCCCCCATCTCTTCGAACCAAACTGATGACCTCCTGCTTGACATTATGGAGACCTCTGGGTACACCCAGGTATGTAGTGAGGCCTCTTACACCTCCACGGCAGGAAAGGTGTCCTTCCTCGACCTGCTTTTTGTAAGCAACACGGCTCTTACCTCGGAATGTTGTTTGGAGCCTAGCCTCGCTGGATCGGACCACAGCGCCATTCTTCTCCAGACTGTGCTCTCTGTGCCCAAGTTTGGTCGCTATGCCAAGCGAGTCCAGAACTTTTCCGCAATTGACACGATGCATCTGAACAGACTAGTTCACCTTGCCCCTTGGTCCATGATCCTTGATGAACCCTCGCCTGACATTGGGTACGAAACCTGGTTGGATTTCATGGACGCCATTCAGCGTGAGTGTGTTCCTGAGAGATCTGTTTCCGGCAGCAGTAGGTCACCATGGATCACTAAGGAGATTATCAAACTCTCCCATCGCAAGAAGCGACTGTTCCGAAAGGCCAAGGTGCAGCAGCGCCCTGAAGTCCTCGCTCTTGCTAGACAAGCTCAGAAAGAGTTGAAGAAACTGATCCACCTCTCACACCGGCAGTATCTGCAGTCAATCGCCGAGAAGGCTGCCCATTCCCCCAAACTGTTCTGGGCCTATATTAACGCCCAAAAGAAGTCATCTGCAGTGCCCGAATTCACGTGTGGTGGCAACATCTTACAAAACCCGCACGACATTGCTGAGCTTTTCAACAATTATTTTTCATCTGCATGGACACCACCGCAAGACTGCTTGACAGCTCCCACATTCAACAGAGCTGTTCCAGTCCTACCCTCCTTTCCTACACCTACCATCACGGAAGATGATACCATGAAGGCTTTGCTTCAAATCAAGCCCACTCAGCGCGCTGGGCCAGATGGACTTCACCCAGCGCTTGTAAGCGCCTGCTCCACCCGGATCTGCCCGGTCCTTACAAGAATGTTTGGAGGCTTCCTTTCTGGTGGCTGTGTCCCTCAACAATGGAAGATGGCACATGTCACTCCAATTCACAAGGGTGGTGGCGTACCACTCTCTACCGTGTCCTCCTATCGGCCCATCTCTTCCACATCTATTATCTGCCGCACAATGGAGCGTATCCTCAATGCCAAGATACTTGACTATCTGGAGTCTAAGGAACTATTATCCCCGCACCAATTTGGTTTTCGTAAGAATCGCAGCTGTGAACTTGCTCTTGCCACCGCTGTCAATACACTCAGCAATAGCTTGGATGGCAAAATCCCCTGCGAGGTTGTCCAGCTGGACTTCAGACAGGCCTTTGATAAGGTAGATCATGGCCTACTCCTTCAGAAAATTCGACTCCTCGGATTTACAGGAAGTTGCTTCGACTGGATGTCCAACTTTCTGTGCGGTCGTCGCCAACGGGTTGTGTACCACGGTGCTTCCTCCACCTGGTCTGATGTACTCTCGGGCATACCACAGGGCAGTGTGCTGGGACCAACCTTTTTCAACATCTTCGTAAACGACATCACCGCTGACCTGGCTTCTAGACCTCTGCTTTACGCCGATGACCTGACCCTTATTATGCCGTTAGCTCGGCCTAGTGTCGACTATCCATGCCTGCAAGAAGACCTCAACACGATTACCCAGTGGTCTCTTACGAACCACTTGCCCCTGAATGAGGCAAAGTGTACCTCAATGCTTGTTCACCACAACCGGCAGCAGCCTCCCCACCAAGCACTTCATCTTGCTGGAAGCCCCTGCGCCAGGTCGCCACCACAAGGCTGCTGGGTGTGACCCTCGACAACAAGTTGAGCTTCTCCTCTCACATCAGCAGTGTTCTGTCGAGGTCCCGGAGGATGCTTGGATTTGCTCTGCGGGTGTCCAGGGGAATGGGTCCACAGACCCTGAAGCACCTCTTCACTGCGCTGGTGCTCCCCCACCTAGAGTACTGCAGCTCGATTTGGGACCCGGCGCAGGCACATCTTGTAGCCGCTCTGGAGAGCGTTCAGCGGCGGGCTGCTTACGCCAGCCTTCGCCAGCAGTCGTCTTCGCCGCCTCCTCCCTATCGGGATATCAGCACAGCCCAGCTGCTGCGTGCAGTCCGCTGGACCCCACTGTCCATTCGCCGACAGGTCTCGTCTATGAGACTGCTGGCTCTCGTCCTCCAATTTGACGAAACATCACTGCCCCTCCTGCAAGTGAGGAAGACCCGTACTGGGTCTCTGCAGCCCCTTCTGTCTCGCACTGACCGTCACCGGGGTTCCTTCTTGGTGCGGTCAGTGGACCTGTGGCGCTCACTGCCTCGTGAGATGACTGACACTGTTCCCAATGACAAGGATGAGTGCAGAACCTTTTGCCGTGCCATTACCAGACACCTACGTGGTGAATGAGCCCTGCTTACAGGTCCACCGTTCTCCAAGCTCGGTGTTTCGGGGCCGCCTGGGAGAGGATGTGCGTACTTAGTACGCTCGTTCTCTCCCGGATGGCTACGGGCCGCCTGTCTTGGAGGAGGGTGGACCTGCCTGTTATGACCCTGTTTACCTTGTTATCTTTTTACCCTACCGTATTTCTCTCTTCTCTCCCCCCTTTTTTACTTCTTTTTTTTTTTATTATTATTTCTCTTTCGGTGTTTGCAGGCTTCTGGCATGGACCTTTGGTCTTTCTGTATTTCACCAGCACCTCTCCGAGTTGCAAATAAACATTATCATTATCATTATCATTAACTGTCCTCCACGAAAAGCATTTGCTTCCTCCGCCGGACGAAGAAAAGAAAAAAACACTTTAGAGATGCCGCGCTTTGTTAGATCTGCGTGACGGGTACGTACACAAACGTCCCCAGCTTAACAAAGCAAAATCACCCCCCCCCTTTTTTTGAGTTTTAGATTGTTTTTGCAGCAGTTTTTGCTGTGCCCTTCCCGTATCAGGACTTCGGACTCCCTCATGAGTTGCGAGGCGATTTGGCGGTCGTGTTTGCAATATTTTTTCACATAAATCTGAGAAGTAACTGTAACGACGTTATGCGGAGGGCAAGTTCGTCTGCTTCTCGCGCAGGGGGTAGCGGTGACGTCAGAACGCCGAGCCCTGATTGGCTGATCGCGGTCCCCTATCTGAGCGTCGTCTGCTCCTTTGCAACGTCGTCTGCTCGCAACGTCGTCTGCGTCTGTCTTACCTTTCCTGTGACTTTTGCAAGTGGAGAGGCCAGATTCACGAAACTATCTTACGCCAAAAATATGCGTAAGACAAAACTTAAAAACAAACTCGTATTCACGAACCGAAATTTTTGTAAGTTTTGAGCAGGTTACGATAAAATCCTACGACAGCTCCGAAACTACGCACTTGTTACGATCAAATCAGCATGGCCGACAGCGTCGCGGTCGCGACGACCAACGGACGTTTATTTTTCTACGTGCGCTTCTCTCGCGTCCCGACTTCAAGCAGCAAGAAAAAAGTAAAAAGTACTTGAACCAGACCACGACGAACAAGAACGCTGGATCCACAAACACCCGGGAAAGCTCCAACGGCCAGGATTCCACCGACACCGACCAAGCGAACTCCGGCAGATAGGCCTAGCAGCCACTCCGACTCGGTGACTGTCTCGCCCACGACCGGCTGGCGTGCTGAATGGAATGTGCCCGTGCGACCCTTGTGAACCCTTCACGTATTATATTGTGATCACTGACCTCAATTTTAGATTAAGAGGTCAATCTCTTTCTCTTGTCATCTCCTTGTTTTCCGAGGCAACGGTGACTCTCGCCGGTGAAAAAGCGGTGAATATCCGACAGACGCAGGAAAGGTAAAGGAGCCATCGCTTTGACTAGCAGACGTAAAGCAAATGAGGAGTCTTGCCGCACACGAAAGGGGGGAAAAAGTATTTGGGGAGGGAACTTGCGGACACTAACACGCTCACTCTCGGTTTTAGCAAACCAACCTCGGCGTCTCGGGACACCTCGCCAGTGAGTACTTTGACTTCCCTCCTTGATGCGCGTCTGCTAGTTGTTCGACAAAAACAACGAACCGCTCGAGTTATTTCGTCTGCCTTCTCTGAAAGGCGAAGTCGAGCTCGCTCGTAAAGACCTGCACTTCCGAAAGTCGCAGGAAAGGTAAGACAGACGCAGACTGACGTTGCGAGTAGACGTTGTTGCAAAGGAGCAGACGACGCTCAGATAGGGGACCGCGATCAACCAATCAGGGCTCGGCGTTCTGACGTCACCGCTACTTCCTTTCTCATGCGCAGAAGACGAAAATGAGCCCACTTGCGAGGCGTATTAATGCGAATATTAATGCGAATAGCATTCTTTGGATACTTCACGCACTTTTCGTCTATGTATCTATCTATCTATCTATCTATGTATCTATCTGGCTATCTAACCTCTTACGCCGCGGGTCGATAAATAAATAAAAAAGACCGGCGCCGGCGGGATTCGAACCGTTGACCCTTTGATCAGCAGGCAGACGCGCTAACCACAGAGCTATGAAGGCAGTCATTCAAAGCACTCTAAAAACTTGTTTATATCTTTACCATCGCGCGCGTTCCATGCACGAGGGCTCATTCCGCTCTCGTGAGGCTTAGCACGAGAGCGGAATGAGCCCTCGTGCATGGAACGCGCGCGCACCGGTAGCTGTGACAGCGCTGAAAAGCGCGTCCTATGGTAAAGATATAAACAACCGTTTAGAGTACCGTTGGTTGAGACTAGCTGAGACGCCAGAAAGTCTGGTCGGTACCATTTTGAGTGTTTGTGCGTATGGCGCGTGCTTTGCTCGCCTTCCTAAGTGACACAAACGCACGTGCTGGGCTGCGGAGATCGTGCGCAGGGCTGTGAAAGTGTCAACAAATTTAGAATCGCCTCAAGAGTGGGCTGGCGTATCTAGAGTGTGCCGGCCACCTGACGAACGCGCATAACTCCGCACCGTTTGATGCTATTCGCATTAACGTAGATAATCATTCCCAAAGGATGGGTTCTGCTGATTTTTCTTTACAGTTACTTTCGAAAAATTATAACCCTGTTACAGTTGCAAGGTTATTTTCACTAAGGAGCAACGAGCTACAGTTACAAGTTACTGAAAAAAGTGACTAGTTCCCGGTAACGGGTAACTATACTTCGTTTCAGCTTGGGTCCAGACGCAGGCGATGCTACAAGCGCGAGCTCCGGGCTTTCTGCGTCCCTGCCAAGCACGCGCGCTCGTGTTTTGCAAGCACTATTCAGGGCCACACGCTCGCGCCCGTAGCATCGGCTGCGTCTGGACCCAAGCTGAAACGAAGTATAGAAACTAGTTACAGCCCAAGACTGGAAAACCGTCCGGGTGTATAATAGGGTGCCCGCCTGAACATAGCAGGCTGGCTCGCCAAGGACCAAATGGTGTTTCGAAAACACGACACAAAAATACAGGCGAGAATGCCGCGATTCTTTGATATCTTAGACGACCACCGTGATAAAGGTGCTTCAACACAGACCGCAGTACGATCTCTCCCTTGACAAACTGTATCGCCTGCTAAGGCCTCCTCTTTCCTTGGGAGTCGGGATACTTTATTCCCTCAGCTTGTACATTCGTAGGCAGTGCCTCGTTCGAGGTCTTTCTTCTCGTGCAGACCACCTCCCCGCCTCGCGCTTCGGCTCTCCCCACGGAAGCAATAGACCTATTGCAGTATTACCCAAGCATCAAGGAGAATGCAGGGATTGGTGTTCCACGCGCCGCACGTGCCGGCGTCAGCAGTAGCAACTTTTCTGAAGCAAATACCTAAAACAAATGGCACCTCGCACGCGCGTTCGTCAATGCTTTATTTTGGTTATTTACTTCAAATCTTTTATGCGGGGAAGGCGTGCGCGTGTGGCGCGTGGAACACCAATCCCTGCATTCTCTTTGATGCTTGGGTAATACTGCAATAGGTCTATTATCCGACCCTCATGGTTGCTCTGATCGCCAAAACAACAACAACAAAAAAGCGCAGCTGCAAGAAGAAAAAAGGCTAGACGAAATATTTTGAGTTTTTTGGGAAACGTTACTGCTCAAAATATAAGCAAAACGGAGCCGGCTGGATGGGTGGACAAAACAGTTATACCGCCCTAACTTCTGATCCGACTGCTAACTATGCAGCTACCATCACCCGGGTCCTAAGGCGCTTACATAAAGAGAACAACCCGCTAGAGCCGTATGGGAAGGCCCAAGGAAAATGACCGAGGAAGGAAAAGGAAGGGGTCTTCCTGACCGCTATAAGAACTGCAGGCGCCGGCGTATTTTTTTTTTGTGTTCGTTTTTGGAGGTGCCGCGTCGTCCGCGGTTACTGACACTTTGCGTTACTTCGTAATTTTTTCTGGAATTTCGTGGGCAAAGTTTTAGCCGTGATTTGGGTGAATAGCCAGCCTAACAAAAACAGAGCCACGTGGAGCTATGCAACAACGGGAACACGGAGGGGAGGGGTTAAGGGCAGAAGTGCCGGCATTGTTCAGTACGCCTTGAGCCAAACGCACGGGGCTCAGTATACTGTCCAGCACCCCCTGGAAAATGACAGACACCCTGCAAGAGACTTGTCAAGCCCGCGGAGAGGAAGGGATAACCGATGTTCGACCGCGGTCACCAGACACAGAGCCCCCTACCCTAAGCCAGAGCGAACGTGCTGGTATGCTTAATGCATCCGGCATCATTGATAACACTGTGGTAAATTTATCATCATTTGAGCGTTCTCACTCGGATATAAATCTATTAAGAAAGGGACTTTCCTTCTGTCCAGACAATAACCATTTAAATGAATACTAAATGCACCTCGACCTACATAATTTCGCCCGAAATCTCCGCCTTCGGGAGCACTTTCACGAAAATGCCTCCTCTCCCCCATCCATCCCTTTAGACAATCCAGCGACTTTACACCATTTGCTAGCAAAGATCCGAATCTAGACCTATATGTAAGGGGAGTTCAAAGAGATGTTTTGATGCATTGTAGACGCAAAGATTCGAATGGTAAAAAAGTAACCTAAAACCCGATGAGAAAAAAAGCCTGGAGAACCTTCAGCAAAGAGACGACATTGTGATCAAGCCGGCGGGCAAGGGAGGGGCCACACTCGTAATGGATACCGCCATGTATAAAACAGAAGCCCTGCGTCAACTCAGTGACAAAAACTTTTATACCGCCCTAACTTCTGATCCGACTGCTAACTATGCAGCTACCATCACCCGGGTCCTAAGGCGCTTACATAAAGAGAACAAAATAGACGACCACCTTTTAAGCTTTCTCACTCCCACCGACTGCAAACCAGGACGCTTTTATCTCCTAGCCAAAATTCACAAACCAGGAAACCCAGGCCGACCTATTGTCTCGTCGAATAGCGCTGTGACTGAAAACTTATCAAATTTTGTAGATTACCTCATTAAAGATCTCCCCGAAACTTTTAACTCATACATCAAAGACACGACACACTTTCTAAATCTCATTTCTAATGTTGACTTTCCCCCAAACGCGCTATTGGTAACCTTAGATGTATCCTCACTCTACACGCTCTACACCAACATACCACATGCCGATGGCATTCAGGCCACCGCTTCCGCCTACAACCGCAAAGAAGACAAGCTTGTCAACTCCGAGACTCTCTCAAAACGTTTGGATTTAATACTAAACTTTAATCATTTCGAATTTGACGACGACCATTATCTTTAAACTAATGGTACAGCAATGGGTACAAAAATGGCACCAAACTATGCGAACGTATTCATGGGAGTTTTGGAGGACAGTTTTTTGGGACAATGGGTGCTAACCATGGGCGTCGGCAGGGGGTGCAAAGGGGCACTTGCCCCCCCCCCAAGCCAGAGTGCCTACCCCCCCCCCCCCTCCCTTCACCGGCTCTCTCGGGTACGGGGGATCGAATGGCGTCGCGAAATAGCTTTCTAGCAGAAGGAGAAACCGAAAGCTATCCTAAAAAAAAATCCACGCACTGTTGTTTCCTTGGATCGTTCAGCAATAAACACAAAAACGAAAAAGTCTCCCTTTTCGTTTTTCCTTTTTCGTAGCCGCGCCTAGCTGGCAAAAAAAACAAAAAAACATAGGGAGGAACACTTACTTTTGAGAACACCGGAGTCCTGTGTTGTGAGGAATCACAGGCATTCGGGGGAAAGTCAGTAAAAGTCCCCAAAAACAGAGCCCCCCCCCCCCCGCCCCGCTCTCCGCCGCGCCCCCGACGGCACGGAGCGACGCGAGGTGTCATCCACGAGAGAGGCAACACAGATCCCGACCGCCCGCTGTGTTCGTCCCTGCAACGGTCTCCCTGTGTTTCTTACATCTCCCCTCATCCCCTTCCTCCTGTCCCCATCGCCTCCCCAAGTCGAGCTCTGAGCGGCTAGCTGCCCCAGTAAATCTGTCGTTGAAAGTCGAAAGCTGTGTCCTCTGTTTCGTCCTCTTGTGTGTTTCTTTCGTTTTAAGTCGATTTAAAAAAGCCCAACAGAACGAATCGGCGGAGCTACGAGTTGGATATAGTCCGCGCTCCCCCTTCGCTCCGTCTGCGTAAGGAGTGGAGCGAGAATTAGGGCCCCGGGGGGAGGAGGAGGAGGGGGGGGGGGTAGCTTCGGCATTTTGGGGGGTTTCGACCCCCAAACCAACCGCCACTGCTCACGCCAGTGCTCTGTTTTGTATATGTGCCTTTGGATTTTTCTTCTCCTTTGCCCGTAGCATGTTGCGGTCATGGGAAAGGAGAAGAGGGGGTCAAAATCGGGGCCAGGCGTCCCCTTTTGGACAATGCAGTTCTGCGAAACTCTGTTCGCACCATGTCGACAACGATACTCTCCCGGGCCATAACTCACGCGGGAGAGGAGTGTCGGACCGTCCTCGTTGACACCACCGTGTTCACACGCATGACACTCGAATATCTGTGACAGGGTGGCACACTTTGCTGTTGCTGGCTCTCTCTTCCTGGGCCAGTTGCTTGAAAAAGCTACATTCGCACCCAATCCCACTTTTTTATATAACCGTGGGCTGATATGGGCCAGGAGTGAAAATGGACATCAGAAGCTTTTTTAAACGGAAAGCTGACAGTGATAATGACAATCCATCTTGTGCAACGAAGAAGCATGTGACCTCAGAGTCGTGTCATGACCCGGAATCTATAGATGCACCTGCTGTCTCCGTCACTCCTGATCATCCTCAGGCTTTAAAGAGCCAGCTGGACATAGGCTTTGCCCTTAATTCGACTCTGACAGGTATGTCAAACTCCTCTTTAACTGTGGGAGTATTCATGCAAAGCTAAGCTTGATCAGATATATAACAACCAATATAAAGATAAGAACCAGCGGGCTAAAATTTTACTCCATTTCTGAAATGAGACAGAGCGAGCATGGAAAGCTAAGGGAACCCGCGTCGAGGAAATACGGAAAGTTGCAATGGCAACTAACCCTCCGGCGGTAGCCCCGCCGTGCTAGCTTTCCAACACAGCTAACGCAGCTTTCAGATATCTTCCACGGACCACAACCCGGGAAATGCTTCGAATTAATATTACGAGCGAAGACAATTTTGTGCAGAAAATTAGAGTTGTAAATTTGAGCAGAGGCTAACTTGGGGTAGCTTTTAAAAACTTGTATAAACGTCAAATATTGTTCAATATGGATATAAAAAGGTATTGTTCATTGCTGTGACTTGCAAGTCACACGCAAGACAGTGCGTGTGACTTGCGTGCACTGTCTTGCTATTTTATTATGTACGGTACATTTATGATGCCAATACTTGTCTATAAAATATTTGTGCTTTTTTATCTCTGAGAGTATTATAGACTAAGTGGGCTGTTTTGTTGTTTTTCCGCGACATAGACCAAACTTTTTTTGTTTTACTGTGCCTGTACATATTTATAAAAATGTTTTTTTTTGCGCTGAAATTACTGAGGCATTGTACTTTTTGAAATAATTGTTTCATAAAAGATATGTGTGTCTTCCAAGCTGTATTTAGCTCTTTCGTATTTTACTGTGCGACCCCCCGCCCCCCCCCCCTCCCGCCCCCTTTTCACTTTGAGCGCACACGCCCAAAAAGGGCTGTCAGTTTGCCCCCTCCAAGACAAAATCCTGCCGACGCCCATGGTGCTAACCCCTCCCTTGTACAAACAATACATTGACGACATATTTATAATTTGGCAGCACGGCCTTAGCGATCTACTTTGTTTCATCGAAAATTTTAACCAGTTTCATCCTACTATAAAATTCACAAGCTCTTATTCCCTCACAAGTATCAACTTCTTGGATGTCTCTGTGAAACTCGTAGATGGTGTACTAAGCACCACGCTCTTCCGAAAACCAACCGATTCACAGCAATATCTCTCGTTCAAAAGCTCGCACCCCCGACATTCTAAAACAGCCATTCCTTATAGTCAAGCCCTCCGATGCCGCCGAATCTGTTCAAACGATGACGATCTAGACAGAAATTTAGAACAACTCAGGGAGGCGTTCCAGGGACGTGAATACCCAACGGCCTTAGTTGATAACGCGATAGACAAGGCACATGCAAAAGATCGTAATTTAATACTCTCTCCGGGCACCACGCGAAATGCCCCCAAAAACCCTGTGAACCTCACACTTACCTACAGTAATAACCTCCCAGCCAGTACTTGATACAGCAATCGACCAAACTTAAAGAAATATTCCCCGACGTGCCCAGACCGGTTTCTAGACGACCTCAAAACATTCGTGACAATCTCGTGCATGCAAAACTAAATAAACAAATACATTCAAAACCAACGGGATGTAAACCACGTGGAAAATCCCCTTGTAAGATATGCCGTCAGATGCTTTCTACTGGCACAAATTCGCACTTCCGTCAAACGATTAGCAGTGATGTCGACTGTGACTCAGAGAATGTAATATACCTTATTGAATGTCACAAATGTAAAGAGCAGTACATTGGACAAACTAAATCCACGTTTCGTAAAAGATACAACGGCCATAAGTCCGACGTCAGGTGCAAACCCGACCTTCCAGTATCCAAACATTTCAGCCAGGATGAACATGTAATAACGGAGGCAAAATTAGTCATCATGCAGAGTGGCTTCAAGACTCAAACAAATAGAGAAATTCGCGAGTCGTTCCTAATTCATAAATTCCAGTGCAAAATTAACAAAGATTTGGGTACTCTGTCAACAATATACAGCTTAAACAACCATCTGCCGCGACACCCCCGCCCTGCTTAATCCCTTTTTTCCGTTTCTCTTCTTTTTCTTCCTTCTTGGGTCTGGACGAACCAGCCCTCGGCGACAAGGAGAAAGATGGCCCCAGACGACCCGGTCATTCAAGGGCGCCACGACTCACTCACTGCACCGTAATTACCCAGGAATGCAGCTCCCGAACAAAATCCACAACCGTAATCCCTCACCGTGACAAAATTGTACTCATCGCCCCTAGCGCTTTCCTTTCCCTGCAAGCCCCTTCTGCTACCAATGCACCTGCGAACAGAACCTACAACCGTCATGCCTCATCGCGCCAAGATTGGACTTATCCCCTCCGTGTTCCCCTTCCCTACAAGCTCCTTCATACCATCAATGCACCTGTGAACAGAACCCAGAACCGCCTCCCTCATCCCGACAAAATTGGACTCGTCCCCCCCGTGCTTCCCTTTCCCCACAAACCCCTCCGAACTTCCGCGTTAACAAACCCTCCCCCTAGATATTTTATAAAACTAACCCACTATGCCATGTGGGCTCCCGTCCTGAAGAAGGCAGTGCCACTGCCGAAACGTCGACGGACGTCAGGCCCCTTTCTTATTTTTATTCATTTTTTATTTTTGATTCTTTATATTATTTTTCATTTAACAATTTATTTTTGTAAGTTCTTGTGTTTTAACTTTGACTTCTACTCCGTCCTTTTTTAAAAGTTTGTTTCCCGCGTAACTAACGTTCTTGTGCCTAGGGTGCCTACATGTTTCCGCCGCTCTTGTGCCTATACTTCGTTTCAGCTTGGGTCCAGACGCAGCCGATGTTACGAGCGCGAGCGCGTGGCCCTGAACTGTGCTTGCATTGCACGAGCGCGCGTGCTTGGCAGGGATGCTGAAAGCCCGGAGCTCGCGCTTGTAGCATCGCCTGCGTCTGGACCCAAGCTGAAACGAAGTATAGTCTTCATTATTCCCGTAAACTAATACAACTTTTTTTCGGCACTTCACCCCTTTTTTCTTGCGTGACTTTTTTCTCCATTAAATTAGCATTTTATTTTTATTATCCTACAGCTACTGTGTCTGCGCACATTATTTTTGTTCTATATATATATATATATATATATATATATATATATATATATATATATATATATATAGTGGTTCAAAGTCACCAGGCTCGATCTAAAATGGACCGTAAAGATCGACGCCTGCACGTAGCCATCTAAACTTTTCGTCACACCTGTATTTCACAGATCGTTTTTTTTCTTGTAAAGTTACGAAGCGTAGTTCTCTTTTGGTAAAAAATAGGGCCAAGAAACTTGCCAGGGTCTACGCCGGGCGGCGACCCAGACGACCAAGTCCAGTAGCGGGGTGTGTTTGGCGTTCGTATTGATAGATGGCGTCGGGAGCAGCCTCTGAAGGTGCAGCCGACCAGCGAAAGATAGCAGACGACACGCATACGACACGCAGACGAAATCCGTTGGCAGCAAAAGCGCCGCCGTTATGCCGATGCGTTTTTTTACTTTAAGTTTTGCTTTTATTGTTCGCATTTATTTTTTAACCGAAGGTACATTTCAAAAAGATTGTATTAATTTTAATAAACCACGGTGGTCGCGAGCCATCTATCAATACGAACGCCAAACATACCCCGCTACTGGACCCCTGGCGTCTGCGTTGCTGCCCGCCGTAGACCCTGGCAAGTTTCTTGGCCTTATTTTTTACAGAAAGAGAGCTACGCTTTGTAATTTTACAAGAAAAAACCGACCTGCAAATTACACCTTTGACGAAAAGTTTAGATTGCTACGTGGAGGCGTCGGTTTTTGCGGTCCATTTTACCGGGTGATTCAAGGGGAGGCCAGGCTCTTTAAATCGACCGCAAAATTCGGTTTCTTAACCTATCGCGCTACGATTTTGTGCAGCGTTGCCCACAGATGGTGCATTTTTTTTGTAAAATTTGCAAAGTGCGAACTTACCTGAGGAAAAAGTAAAGAAAGAAAAGGCTTAGCTCCTATGGAAACGCAGCGACGCCACCGGTCTTCAAACAACACGGCGCCATTTCACACGGGAGACAAGAGATGGCACAAGCGGTCGCGACGCCAACTGCCGTCAACGAACGAGCATACGACGCTGAGAGCCGGCGTCTTTAGCAGACAAGGAGCTGCAGTTCCAGTGTTACTGCGCCTGTTTTTGTTTCCGCGACTGTCGCCGCCTGCGGAACGCGCTCCGCTGTCGTGTCGAAAAGATCGTCTGCTAAAGACGCTGGCTCTCGGCGCCGTATGCTCGTTCGTTGGCGCAGAGCCTCTGCGTTGGCGGCGTTCGTTGCGCCATCTCTTGTCTCCCGTGCGAAACGGCGCCATGTCGTTTGAAGACCGGTGGCGTCGCTGCGTTTCCATAGGAGCTAAGCCTTTTTCTTTCTTTACTTTTTCCCCAAATAAGTTCGCTCTTTGCAAATTACAAAAAAAGCACCATCTGTGGGCAACGCTGCACAAAGTCGTAGCGCGATAGGTTAAGAAACCGAATTTTGCGGTCGATTTAAAGAGCCTGGCCTCCCCTTGAATCACCTAGTGGATCGAGCCTGGTGACAATTGGACCACCATATATATCTGATTTCTTACTCTGTTCAAGTTAAACTGTTCGCAGACGATTGTCGGGTTTTTGAAAAAAAACTGGAAACAGTCCAGGACCAGGAAATTTTCAACCAGTTGCTCGGAGAAATCTTCTGGAGTAAGCAATGGGGTATAGTAAGTAATTTTTGTAAGACTGTCTCTTGCATAATTACAAACAAGAAAAATGTCTAACTTCCGCTAATTTATACGTGGCATTGAAGAATTTAAGTATTTGGGAATTAGTTTGGCTAATACTCTGCGCTGGAACAGTCATGTGGATGATATCAGAGCCTTTTATCCTGGGAGTGTTCGGTCAGTTAAGTTTGGCATCTGGAAATGTATGTCCTCGGCATGCACAGGCAGCTACAACCCACCGGCGCTCGCTTCCCGTGGTTGAGTGCGTGTAGAATATCCTGTTTTGTGTGTTATGCTTTTTCTCCCGCGAAGACCGAAAGGCTCACAGCATTTTAAATAATAAGTAATTAAATAAATTTGAATCCGTATCCTATTCGCCATTCTTTCCTTTGTGTGTGTGTGTGTGTGTGTTGCTGTGTCTACTGTGTCCAACTCTCTGCAATCCTATTTAAGCGTCTACCCTTTTTGCGGTTTCTACGTCTCGTGTGTTTCGGGCAAGCCAGCGGGCACGGAGCGAGTAACTAAATACCAGTGCGTCATTTCAACCGGACGACGCGGAAACCTCCTCTTACGGGGGCGCCCCGTGGTGTCGAGCGCACGCGGCATGTGACGAAATCGTGACGTTGTTGGTTCTGACGTCAGCCGAGGAAAGAGAGCTGCCCCGTTTTCGGGCAGCTCTCTCTCCCCGGCCTCACATCCTTTCTCCGTCTTCCCCTCCTTCCCCACATTCCTTAGTCACCGCGGTCCGCGGGCCCTCCGGCGCGGGAAAAGGGGGGACAGAAGACCAAGGACGTCACGATGGAGGTTATTTTTTGCTCGTTTTTGCAATTTTAATGTGCCTATAACTTTTAACATAAAGCGAATTTCAAGAAAAGAAAACGTTCACTGAGTTACTACGTTCAGTGCGCTCAGGTTCGGTGCTAATTAAACAACAGTAAAAAAGTCGTTGCAGGGCCCCTTTAACATTCTAGATTGCAATGTGGTTATCGTTCCCAGAAGTCATCGAACGTTTTCTTTTTCTAGGCATTTAGTGGCAAATTTTTCTGCCATTCCATTTCGTACTTGAAACCCTTGCGTTCCCAGGTTTTTGTGTTGTGGTTGACTATCGGTATGCTTCTGTCCCTCAACCAGAGACTTGGGGAAGACGCCCGAGGGAACTGATAAGGGGATAGGGGCACTGGGTTTCTAAAAGCCGGGGATTTTGAGGCAGATAAAGCGGGGAATTGGCAGCTGGGGTTTTAACACGGAGATTTCGGGTTTGGATTATTTCGTGCACCACCCGTAGGTCGACAGAGAAAGGTGATATCGCATGAGCTGTATGCCTTCTTCAAGGGGCGGTGCAACGCAGCAACCGTTGCATTTGTTTTGAGCGCGAAACGGTGACTCACAGAGAAAGTAAGAACGCAGTGTTATTGCCTTTATTTTCACAATGTACACACACTTGGTTCAGAAGTCATCAAACGTT
Organism: Ixodes ricinus; assembly: GCA_037355805.1. NCBI lineage: Eukaryota > Metazoa > Arthropoda > Arachnida > Ixodida > Ixodidae > Ixodes > Ixodes ricinus. The sequence continues at coordinate 34,890 of JAZHYW010036076.1, read as the reverse complement.
TTCTTTCTGACATTCCAGTAATGATTTTCACCGATGCTGTTAACAAGAACCCGCTGCGTTCCGGTTTCATCGTGCCGTGATTGATATCGATATTCATCATTCAATAAAGAACAGGAACGCCAAAGGGACTCAATCAGGCGATAAAGGGCACAGTTTCCTGAAAACAGGGATTTTGGGATGGATAAACTGAAGTCGTCAGCGTGGTTTTAACCTGGAACTCGGTTTGGTTATTTTCGTTATCACCATGGAGTCGGCGAAGATGAGTTTATCGCTCGAACTGCTGCCTTTATTCAGGGCAATGCTGCTTAATGATTGCATTTGTTTTGAACGCGGTAGTGAATACCGAAGATAAAGACTGGAATATTGCTTTAATTTTCTGTTTACCGCTACCGCGTATGATGAACAAACCAGCTCTGCTGGCAGGATTCGTGATTAAAACCGCTGCTGGCTATCCTGGTGCTCATCTGCTATGCAAAGTCGCTGCTGCGTTATGATGGCTTGCCTGAACGACGAATACTATTATCTTCTCGATCGTTGTTCGTTTGCCGAGTTAAAATGCTGGTCTTTATGTTGCGTTCGATGACGGCATTGGTCAGAAAATCGTGACGCCGGAAAAAACCATCAACGGTGAATCTCGTTTTTGATGAATATGGATCGTCACGTTGGCACCGTCGCTGGCCGTTCGACGCGCAATACAGACGGAAAATCGCCATTCAATCAACCATGGAAGGGGCGACAGACATTTTTTGAATTATCAACATACATCCAGTACCGCTGGGCTTAGCGGCACCGGCTACCGTGCATCGAACCCTGAACGTTAAGCGTAATCGAAGAGTGAGAGTTCTTCGAACAAACAAATCGAGGCCTCCGTGCAGTTTGTCAAAACTGTGATGAATAGCGATAATAGCGCTATAATTGAGTTTGATATTATTGAGTTTCAGAAAAGCGCCACATCGGTACAGGTGTGGCGTGGCGTCATAACTCACCAGCCAACTGGGGCCTAATCAGGGCGACTTTATTAAGCGTCTCGCCTCAGCGCTCTCACCGGCGCAAAGCGAGATGAGACACACTTCGTTGCTGGCTCCGGCGCTCGCACGGACGCTGAGAGGGATCTCAGCATTGTCAGACGCGTTTGTCGGCTGTACTCCCAACCACGAGTTATAAAATGTAGGGGTACACGAAACGGCACTGCGCGATCACGGCGGCGGCACCGCTAGATACAGAAGATGACCAACCACTTCAGGCTTAAAAAGAGATGCTGGGCGAAAGGTTGGATGCAACACAAAGAATGTGGAATCCAAATCCGGTCGTACGAGCAGCTGCTTGAGGACGACATCGACGAACATAGGAGACTCCTTCGGGAAACCGTTAAACAAACGTTCGATGAGCAAACCCGCATGAGCCACAACGAGTCGAGCGATCCCTACGCCACCACAGGTATCCCGCAGAGCGCAATCCGTAAAGTTGCCAGATGCACAAACAAAATACCACCGATTGTGAAGAGGTCCCGCCAAGGCTGTTTGGGCAAACGCGAGCAAAAGCTCCCCCGTCCCATGGGGACATCTACGCTTCCGCGCAAAGGCACGACAATGTTACGACGTGATGCACATCTCGGGGAGCAAAGGGAGGGCGTTCTACACCGTGTGAATACCTCTTTACAACCAAATGCCTTACCCCTTATGATCACTTATGACAGGGAAACACGCTGGTACCACGAATCAGGTAACTGTGGGACAGTCGCAATTTCCGTATATAGTTTAACCTCGTTACAAAAAATCTGGTTACAGCAGACATTCGGTTATAACATACTGATTTGTTAAGTTTTGTATGTCTTCCTATCTATGGCGTTGAGCCAACTTTGCTTATTACAGATTTTGTTATAACATACATTTGGATATAATGGACAATATTAGAGTTTCTAGGTAGTTCACCATTCCATTATAGCGGACTTCACCATTCCATTATAGCGGACTCTTCGACAGCAGTAATTATTTCGGATGTTAAGCGACTTTGGTTCGGTAGCAGTGGCGTCCATATTGCTAATTGCTGTCGCAGCACTCTGTGCCTAACGAGCCTCGTATAACCCAAAGAACACAGTGTTGACGATTATCGGTACAGCTCAAAAAAAGAAATCCCTACCTTTTAAAGTTCAGAAGTTTCAATAAACAAATTCTTTTTAATATCCATTTTCATTTCGTCAATCTCACTGGTTAGAACAGACTACAGTCATAATCCACTTCAAAGTCTGTAGTAAGAGTATCTGCATTCTGCATATCCCTTTTATAACAGACCAAAATCTTCATCACCTTATCACTATCATAATCTGTTAAAATAGGTTCACACTGCATTTCCTCTTTTTTTTTTATTTTTCCGCAGCATTCTTTATTGGTTTGAAAAACTTTCAACGATGTTATAAACGACCATTCCTTTCTAGATGGTATGCACATTTGATCTTACAATAGCAGAAAAAGCTTCGCTCTAGCACAGCGGTGTTCTGGGGGCCCCTTCCGGATCGACGGAAGAGGTGGGGGACCTCAACCACCGGGAGGGAGGGAGGGCATTGGACAATTACAGTGACCGAAGGGTGAATGAGGGAAATCAAATAAACTTAATTCGCAGACCCGAAACTGAGAATAATTTTCTCTACTCACTCGGCGTTTCGTCTATTTAGTTCTGCGGGGCAGTCGGCGGTGCTCGATACGACTAAGCCATTGGGGACCCCAAAGAGGCCTTCAACGTCCCTCATTCGAGGCCCTTTGCTCTAGCGAAATGTGGTTCCAGGGCCGGCTAACAGACGGCGCATTCTCTCGCAAAACCGCAACGACTCGGCCGTAAGCGAGTGTGTGCCTGCAAGCCCCACCTGGCACATGTTGACGTAGTCCGGGGTGTCCAGCTCCCTGTACAGCTTCACCAGGGCCCGCAGCACCTCGTCCTGGAAGGCCCTGTTCTGCACCAGGGTCATGGCCACCTTGGAACTGTACGCCAGCATGGCCCCCACGTCCTCCTGTACAAACACCCATTGAAAAAAATTTAGCCGTCCCGCATTAATCCACGGCACAGTCACAGCAATGGCTGTGACACGTCACGACGAAGTCGCTAAGCATCGGCTCCGGGTGCGCAAAGAAAAAAATTGGAACAATAAATTACATCGCTCCCTTTTGTCCTAAAAGCTTCTGGCACTGACTGCGCTAAACAACATTTTGTTATCTGCTATTTTCCTTCCAAAAAGCGCATGCAGTGGCCGTCAGGCACTACAAAAACCCCTAAGTATATAACAAACTGCTAAACGCTGCGGCATAGCTCAGTAGTAACGCCTCCGCTTCGCACGCAGCGGACCCAGGTTCTATCCCCACGGGTGTGAATTACGCAATCTCTAGTCAACTCTCACGGCGTCTTTTCTCGCAATCATTCGTTAAAATTTAAATAAAGATTCGTAAAAAAAAAGAAAAAAAGGTTTATTACGAATTTATTTGAAACAAAAACATCCCATTTCTTTGTTTTACGTACAAATGTTTAATTTGAAATTTTCCACATGCAATTGAAAGTGTCGGTATCCCCATTCTCGTTTTCGGGAGGTTTGGGACTAAAAGACGATGGCGGAGGCCTCAGCGATGGCTGGCAGGGCGTGCGAGCGACCATCCAGAACCAAGTGTGTGCTCCGAGGCTCCGTCCAAGGATGCGAGTAAGGAAAGCTCTCCTCCCGGCAAAAAAAAAAAGTGTGGAAAGGCGGACTGCGGGAAAACCTCAGCTAGACGCTGCGACCGTAGACGTCCATTAAAGAGGCAAGAGCCGGCGCATCCCAAAGGGGGAGAGAGCTCACCGCAGCCACGATGGCCTTCTGAAACATGTCCATGCGGCGCGTCTCGAGGGCGATGCCCACGGCCTGCCGGAATTGGCCGTCCTCGAAGCAGCGCTGGAACATGCGGTCCACGATGGCCTCCAGCCGGGCGTCCACCGCTGCCCCTCCTGGCGCCGCAGCTTCGTGTAGTGGTCGATGCACTTGGCTGCGCGCAGACACCCCCACCCGGTTCACACCCGCTCCCGCCGGGACGGCCCCCCAGCAACGCGCGACTTCGGGGGACCCTTTACACACTCGCACTGGCTTACCACCCGGTTCTTGTTGTCATATACAACGAGAGAACAGGCTGCCTTGCCATCTGCGAGCCAGCCCCAGAAATGCATTTTGCTTTTGCCGTATTTGCGAGATTAAATGTAAGTACTATCTACGAGAAATAGTCGTTTATAACATTAACCCCAGTTGTTCGAGCCAAGAAAAAAAGATTGATGCACGAAACATATAGAAACTAGGTACATGGAAATGTCAAGGGTTCCATGGCCATCGGATAGCTGGCACCAGTTTGTTCTCTCGTTGTCCGCAATGGTTGCAAGGCACTCGGCCATACGCGGTCGCAAGTGCGTGAACCAGCCTCGAAGCGACTCCGGTCAACATTTTAAAATTTGGGATTACACCAGTTTTCGGCTTAGTCAGTGTCTCTGAATTACAAGGAATATTTTTTCCCTCAATATTGCGTGTACTAGTTTTGTAAATATCGCTGCTCAACGGCAAAACCGGAACTATCTAAGAGGGACAACAATGTCGGTTGTTGCGTCGGTGCTGCGGCACGTTCAATGCTGGTCACTGGCTGCCAGCAAGAGGCACGCGTCGTGGTCGCATCGCTGCCTTTTTCTGACTTAACCCTCCCTTAATCTTGTTTAACACAGTCTGCACCAATGCCAGAATAACTGATGCCGGGAAGCCAGCATCTGTCAGCCGCTGTACCTGCATCCTAGAACTTACTGACATTGAATGGTAGCAGGACCTCGAAAGTTGCCGCAACTCTGCCCTAGAATTGCGGAAAAGGCTGGGGACAAGAGCCAATGTGCAGTAAAGCACAAGAACAAGTATGTTATTTGTGTGGTTGGTGTGGTATACAAGATCCCACTGAGCTGCGGAAAAGTGTACATCGGCGAAACTGGCCAATGCATTAATGACAGGGCACGTGAACATGACAGGTTACTCCGGGCGACCGTTGGGGTTCACTTGTCTCTGCATTGTGCTGCCTGCAAATGCCAGCCCAAATTCAACAACATCACTATCATCAGGAGGGGCACCGGTAAAACTACCAGAGAATTATTGGAAGCGTATGCAATAACAAAAGAGGGGCAAGATGCATGCATCAGCCAAACATTGGTCTTTCTTCACAAAAAAGAAATCGCCTACCTTGACATGTGCTGAAGCGATAGTGCGGTTCACTTCGTTAATGTTTTTCAGTAAATGTATAGTTGCGAGTCCAGCACTTGTGTCGTTCGCATCTTCCTTTCGTCCCTGTCTATTTTTGCGCGCTGTTTATTTCCATTTACCATGAACCAACTTGCCTACATCATGACACTAATTTAGCACAGTATATCGCAAAATCAAAATACCCGAAGAGCTGCTTTGTAAACGTCTTTATTTTTGTTTATATTTTAATCTAAAAATATGGCAGGGTTTTTGCAGAACCTGTCCCCCAAAGAGCATGTTCCAATGAGCACTAGAAGACATTTAAAAATTGTGCCACTATGCCTATATGCCCTCTAAAATGTGTGTGTCTTTAGAGATACATTGTTTGCATCGTTCTTGTTCTCAAAACGTAAAAAAATCAACAAAGCTTTTTTTTTATGTGTATAAGATTGATGAAACCTATTCTACAAAACTTATTTTGATTTTGATTTACATTTTATGGAAGCACCCACAATGCAAGTGAGTCACTAAACAACTTGGTCCAGAGTAGGTGTTCAAAAACTACATTTGTATAAAGTGAAGACTGCATCCTACGACACAATTGCATTCTACAACGGCAATGAAGCAAGAAAAAAATGAGACATTTACAAATCTCTGTAATGTGAAATTAGAGCGCAACTCTTGAGGGGAGGAGGGGAGGGTACGAGGAGGAGGGTATGCCCCTCCTCCTCTTCCTCCTACCCCCTCCTTTCCTCCTCATCCGCCTCTTCCTCCTTTCCTGCTTCTCCCGCTAAATTTAGTGGAGAAATTTCCTTGCTAAATTTAGCAGGTTAAGTTTCCCCGCTAAATTCAGCGTGGAGGTTACGTCGACGCCGCTCAACCCGGAAACGGGCGCCTAAGAGCTGCGCTCTAAAAAATTGACCGCATCTCCACGTGGTGAATGATGTTGATTGGGGCAAAGCTCTGGTGGTGCTTGTCTGCGTAGACGCTGAGCCGCAGCATGCCGAGCTTTTCGTTCGTTTTCATCCATGTCAGAAAGAGAATGTGTGGTATGGAACGTGGTTATATACGCATTTGAGCATTTGACCGCAGCGCCCTCTCATCTATAAACGTTCAGCCAATGCATGCAAAGTTTAACGCGATTATATACGCATTTGACCGCAGCGCCCTCTCCTGTATAGACGTTGAGCGGCTACATGCAACGTTTCATCCATGACATCCCCAGCTCGAGTTACTACGACATCTCAGAGCCCCCTACTCGTCCCACAGTCGTGGCCGAGTGGTTAAGGCGATGGATTAGAAATCCATTGGGGTCTCCCCACACAGGTTTGAATCCTGTCGACTGCACAAACATATTTTCACTAATTTTTTTCATCTTTTTTTTTTTTTTTTTTTGCCTTACACGAGCACGTCAGCTTACGTGCTCCACGACGTGTTCACGTTGCTCGTAACTTTTCATAGCTTTCTTTTTTTCCCTAAACAAGCATGTGAGCATAGTGCTCATGTGCTCACGTGCTCGTGGAGCACGTTAGCTCACAGAGACAGGATCACGAGCACCGACAGCCGGACCTACGGACATGCTAGCCCCTAAAGAGCTTCGCCTCTAAAAGTAGCTTAGCCCTTGGTGTTGCACCAGGGTGTTGCTTGAAGCCCTTGGTGTTGCACCTAATCTACATGGCGGGACCAAGGGACTGGGAGATTGCCGCCTGCTGCGATTGGTCAATGTTGCACTGCCCACCGACCAATCAGAGCAGGGCGGCAATGTGCCTTGATCCCGCCGTATAGGTTAGGAGCCCCAGGTGTGTTCTGTGAAGTGACCATGAACAGAATGGACAAACACCTGAATCACAAAAGCAAGAAAAGAATCAAAATAGAGGCAAGTGCCAGCAAAGGTCAAACAAGGCAGTGCAAAGTGTATGATGCTGAAGACTATGCATTTTAGGGTTGTGTATGAGCAGCCAAACTTCCAATTGCAAATTTTCCACTAGCTCCTCCGAAACTAGTGGACCTGTCAGAGAGATTTATTTGTCAGTTAATAATGCAAGCCTAGTTCACTTACTGAACCTCATTACTTGTATTTTGCTGAACATTTTTTTTATTTATTAATATATTTTGTTTTACTAGAAACATCATGGAATAGACCACATGTGTATAAAAATTTATTTTTAAATAATGAGATGTGCCTTTATAATTTTTTTGGTACAAAAGAAAGCCGACGTTGTGGGGAATAAGTGGGAAAGGTTTCATGGCTCTAGTTGATTTGACAATTCATAAATGTTCCTTAATCCAAAGTAAAAAAGTCACAAATAATTTCTTTAGTAATTGGCACATGCTTCAGTGTCTATAAATGAAACATGGTAAGCTGCAAAGCAGAAACACGACAGAAACAACCTGGAAATTTTGAAGTCCCTTGTATAAAGTGAAGCTGAGATAACATCAAGACAAGTTGACTCATATGTCAACCGACCATCCCTGTTCATTCTGTTTTGACCGTTAGGCCTTTGGGGTAGTCTGTTAGGGAATGAGACACAAACACATGATGCATTCTGCACTAGCTTGCTTTATGCAAAGTATTGAATCATACTTATTTGTTTTTATCCAGTAAACATTGGACTTTAATTGAAATGTAATATAAAGAGGACTAAATTAATATTGATAGCCAGTAAAGAATCTCACAGTGTAGCAGTGACTGATCTGGCATTGCTAAACAAAGTTCATAAACTCCACCTCTAGAACTAAGTAAGGGTGTCTGCTGGTAGTTGTGAAGATTTAAAATGGAAATGTGTAGCAGAGAAAACACAACAGACGTGGACATGTCTGGTTGCTCTCAACTTCCTTGCAGCAATAGGATTTTGCTGTCTGTTTTGCAGAATGCCACGTTCAATTACTTCAATTGCTTGGGTTCTTCCCACTAACTGAAACTCCAAACTCGGCTGCGGCAAAAAGGACGTCACATGACCGAACAGAAGTTCAATGAAGTAACACTGGAAACAACAAACTTCATTTTGCAACCTCTTTCTTTCTTTTTTGATGTACAGTTGAGCCCGATTATATTGAAACTGGGTATTTCAAATTATTGCCCATCTCGAACAGTCAAAACATAGGAGCCTCGTGAGTCTGTATCGAACTTCGACCACTTGGGACATCGAACCGGACGCTGCGATCCCCCCGGTAAAGAGGCTTTCCCCAAACACTGTGCTCCTGCCATCGAGTTGCGCACGCTGAGGCTGTGCGAGGCAAGATCATAACGCGTGCCAGCAGCCACCGAACCGCGCGAAGGGACAAAGCAGGCTTGCCTGTTGTCGGAGTTTGGAGCGAAAAGTGTGAAGAAGCAGAGGGCACGCATTGGCTGGGTGCCCAGCTTCACTCACCAATGATGGTCTCCACGTATTCAGACGGCACGGTGACGTCGAACAGCTCGCTCGCTCCGAGCGCATATGTGAGCGAGTCCTCGAAGGAGCCCAGGTGGTAGTACACCTGCAAGCGGGGGCTCACAGCACATGGCACGCCGAGAGCAAGGGCAGAACACTCACCTTAGAAGCCACCAGGGCTGCCAGGTGCCTTTGGGGAAAGCTGTCGTCTCATAGAGCACCTCGCTGCACGACAACGAGAATGCTTTCCTTGATGCTCTGATGGTCATCGCCGTACGTGCACGACGGCGATTACAAATTTAAAAGTTTGCGCCTGAATGCAAAAACTGCGCCCTTCTCCGGAGGTGCCGCTTATCTGTTATGTTTTTGGCAAACTATAAACATTATATTTGTGCCGTGTTTCACTTTTTATGTTTATGAAATTAAATGCTCCGCACATGTGACACGCACTAGATGGTCACTTTACATGTCGACTGCTCTGGCGAAAGTGGCAATCAGAGCGCCGTCTCTTCCGCTTCAGACTTTTAACGCTTCTCTGAATCGAATTCAAAGGGTAAGAGATCATCAACCGATGAAGAAGCACTATAAAGTACCTACGGTTCAGAAAATGAGAACGCCACAATGTTGCAGAAGCGGAAGTGCCAGAAAAAATAAAATGACGGAAGGCGACAACATTTTGCCCTCAAAATTTCTATTCGATGCTACTCAACTGGAACAGCTTGCAAGTGCTGATAGAGCGGACACTGTTAGCGAACAAGCGATCGCCGGTTTTTCCAGTTTTTCTTCGTGAAACCAACGGATGTCATCCAAGTTATTATTGCTACGGAAAAAGCTCATTTAGTTCTATAATGTAAGCGATAAAATTGCGTGCTCGCTAATATTATTTAGAAGTAAAATGCGAAAATGTGCCGATGTTGTGTTGCGCTAACAGTGTCGCGATGTGTACATGCTGCTGGTTAGATAACTAAAAAAGACCTCCACATTGACTCTCTTTGTACTATCCGCTTAAAACAAGACCCGACCACCGGGAAATATCTTTCAAAGAAGAAAAGAAAGCGACCGTGAAAGGGTTAATGCATGCAAAGATGAACATTTGGAGGCGAGGCACACAGAACCTCGTAAAGCTGCAGCTTGTATAATCCATGGAGTGTTAAGCTGAGAATGCAAAGGAGGCTTCATGTACGAGACCTTGGCTTGGAAACGTTCTTCGGCAGAACCAACGCCTGCACTAAAAGGCACGTCTCAAAGCAAAGAGCACAAGTTAGCTCGTGCTTGTAGCTTTGACTGCAGTCTCAGCTTAAAGCTGAATGGAGTATAGTCCTGGTCCTTTTTGTAAAAACTACAAAAGAAATGAAATCCTGACATAAAGCATGTAAATAAAATAAAAACTTGTCCATCTCGTTTCTACTAGTTTGAACGCAATGTTTCTTCAGCCTCACCGCATGCGAGGCACGCAGGAATGGAACTGGGTAAAGCAGCTTTGGAGCAATCTTGGGAGCAGAAACAAAACTGCAGTTTGGAGCAGGCTGGGAGCAGCAAAAACGAGGTCTTGGAGCAAGTTGGGAGCAGCATACGAGTTTTAAGAATGTTAAAATAGAGGCTACATGTCACCTGGTTTTCAAAACTAAAGAAAATATGCCATACAGACAACTTTATGTGAAATTAATGGTAATTTTAAAAAAAACGTTTTAGTTGCAGATATTTTTCACAAAATTATGTGCAAATTACACAAAACATATGAAGTGAAACTGCACATGACAGTGTGACACATGATAAAATTGACTTGCAAAGAGGTAAATATAAACAGGTACAAATAGCTTTCATTGCTCAGGATTGACAAGGTGCACCGAAAAATAAAAATGAAGGTAAAAATTGTTTTTCATTTTTCTGTGACTAGAATAAGATATTAAATGTCCTTGTACATATAAATCTCTTGGGACTTCGTCAATTGATCACTGATACACTTCACTTTTTCGAGATTCTGAGTCAATTTCGCATTAGCCTCCACTAACAACACTTGTCCAGACTCAATCTTCTCCATCTCTCTTTTCAGACCCGACTCAATCAATGACTGCGCATGCTCAAGCATAATCCGCAAACGGATGACGCGCTGTTCAAGTTGCCACTCTTCTTCCTGAAGACGAGGTCTCTTCGTAGTCGCTTCCCTCACATCACTGTTCTTCCTCTTCTGCCTCTTGTCGTCTTGCTTTTCAACCTCTAGCCTTTCTGTGTAAACTTTATGAGACATCTCCACACCTTGCAGCAAGTCTGCTGTTAAAGACACTTTTGTGACATCACTGCCAAATCACTTGAGGTAGCTCTTCACTTCACGCATACCGTCTTCAAAGCGCAATCAGCGCAATCACGATTTGGCAGCTCGTATCTGGCTCCGTCATGCGTCATGATCTTTTAAAGGTCATCTTGGTAATACCCAACACTGCTTAGTGACAGTTACAAAAATGCAGAAAGGAAGGAAAATTGGTTCAATAAGGAAAATGAAGGAATCATACTTCTGTTTATTTTGATTTCTGGGCTAGGTGGCGCAAGCTACCACCCGTTACAAAGCGTACAGATGTTAGCGTTTATCCATCCATCCAGTGAGCACGAGACGCATGACTGGATCCGAGTCCTTAGCAAAGACTGACATAGTGCTCGTTTTCAATATGAGCAGAGTTCACGCCAAATGATGATGCAGCCCAACACATGCTGAGAGTATGTGCAGCAGCTACTAGATGGCATGCACTTTTGAAAAGAGTATATTCAAACAACACCAGGGTACTCACATCTTCTCTATTGCCTCAGAGATCTCGGCCCAAAACTCGTTGACAATGTTGTCGAGCTTCTTGAGAGCAAACACCTTGAGTTCTGTCTGGTTCTCATCCAGCAGGGAGATTATCCCCGCTGCAAAGAGAAGCGAAAAACGAGGGGTGGACAGTTTAGCCGCCTCAGCAAATTGTTTTAGATCACTGTAGAGTTCCCTTTAAGTAACCTTAAGAAAGTGGATCAAGAAAACAAAGACCCTCAACATTCCTAATAGTTTGAAAAAGGGTGAACAAACAATTAAACTTTTCAAAAGGTGTCCTTAGGTGACACATATAATGTACTCAAATTTCAGTAAAGATACGTTTCGGGAAAAACATTCAAGAAAAGAAAACTGTTATTCCTCTGCATAAAAGAAAAAACAGAAACAAACCTTCTGGTTGATGTTACTACTCATAAATGGTACCCCACATGCTTGATCTGCTGCATTCGGGTGTTCGCCTCAAAGCTTTCAAGTTTTTGTTTCATATGATGTCATTTGTGCGAAGAATTGCAGTCCGTTCATCGGCTTATTTACACACCTTTCTTTTCTACGCCTGAATAGATCTCGGACACACACTGCAGAGCACCGATATCTATGAAACTTTACTGGATTGCGCATCCCCGCTCAGACACTGCAGCGCAAATGCGGACACCGGACGTTTTCAATTGGTCATCTTGGGCCTGCGTAAAGTCAGCCGAGTGAAGCACTGCAGAGGCTGGGGGACCGCCTGCTGAAAGACTCGTTTGCTGCTAGTTTGCTGTCATTCGCAGGTCTCAAAAACCCTGTGTAAGTGGTCATGGCTGCCTTGAAAACTTGTGCAAACTTTTACGAAAGCGCACAAACTGCAGGAAACAGGCACAACTCGTCGCAATTTGTGTTCGACGAATTGAGCCCCTTCCAGCAGTTCTGCGCTCTAAGCTCGGGCAACGTGGTCAAAGGACGTGCCTTGACACGCCGAAGTGCTGCATCTCTTTGCCCCCGCACGCTTGGATACCAATATGGCACAAACATCGTTGTGCTAAACTCGCACGGCTCGCATTTACTGCCTCATCTATAAAGCAACCGATCAACATACCCTTCCTGCGGAATAATAAAAATACCCCCAAGATGAATGACTTCTTACACTTCTTGATAGCAACTTCGTCTGTTTGGCAGGAACACTGACACCTCGGCACTGCGTAGTATCACTTTGCCGACCTTCGAACAGCTCATAACGAAGCTTGTAACAGCACCGCATCTTTCTGGTATTCTCATGACTTTCTATTGTCAAGTGCTACTGTCGCAGTTGCGCTTGTGGCTGCCACAAAATAGCCAACGCAAGTATAGAAACTGAGATGTTGCGAGTGACAACGGATCAAACTCCTCTGAACAAGGCAGAGCAGAGAACTCCTCCAGATCACTCGTCGCATTCTGCCACTTCCCCACGGTTCGGTTGGAGCCGCTTGGCCACCTCTCCACTGGCTCGATGTACCAGCGGCACAAAAAGAGATTTCTCACATCTCGCAAAGAGCACAAGAATCTGATCGGCGAGCGCTGGCTATTTGCTGGGAGAAGGGGCTATTAGAGATGCTGCAGAGTCTGTTGTTGTCAACCTCACAAGGTTAACTCAGTTACGGAACGTCCCATAGACGCGCTTCCACGAACAGTACCCCTCTCCCCCACGGCCTGCCCCCCCGTCGTTCAATGCACTACTGTTGTGGGAATGGCTACTACGGTAATTGCAGAGTACTCTAGGGAATAGATATGTTTTGAAGCGCAGCGTTTAGATGGCGTTTCACCATACTCTATGGAACAAACAGTTTTGAAACAAAAATCTAGATGGCCCTTCAAATGATGCGAGGCAGACTGAAGGGAGTGCGGGGGTTACCCCCTCCATAGGAGTTCCACAACTGAGGTAATCTACAGGGTGAGTAAAGGGATTGATGGCTGTTTAAAGGGATCGTATAAGTCGGTTTTTAAAGATATTGAGCTGAATTTTTTAAGAGAGGTGGCCGAAAAATGTGCAGTAGGGGTATAAAACTTTCGCTAAACAAATTTGCCCGTGTAATAAGTTAAAAATGAAAAATATTAAATCCCGAAATACAGCAGCCGTCTGCTAATAAAAGGCGTCTGATTGGCGCAACAGCCGACCGATGGCAGCTTGTAAGACTGTGGGTGGTGTACCTGAGCCATGATGCGGTTGCAGACGATAACACGGCACATGGGGTCTGGAGGGTGCTGCAGGTGGGAGGATTCCGGGGATATTGGCGATGAGATGTTTTGGTGGCATGCTCTTATGCCGTGGTTACACTGCTAATACATCATTCAAAAGACAGTCTTCAGACGATGTCTGAGGCATGCTTCTTCTTTGCAGAATGGCCCTCATCCTTGGCAATAGCAGACAATGTTTCTGAGCCAGAAGCGATGCGCTCCTTTTCTGCACGAATTGTCAGTGCATGATTATTTTATTCCACCAATAAAACAAAAAATGAAGATGAAACAAGAACAACAAAACAGATGGGTTATCATGTTCTCTTCAACAATTATTTTCAACTACATTTCGCTGTCTGCTTCGCACTCTCTCGTTAGCATGTCTCTTCACTTGTCTGCAACTTTCATCCATGTTGTTTTGGGCTGTAAGTCATCTCCATGGTACGCTTAGCTCCCAACGAGCGAATGAAGGTCATTCTCCGTTACGGAGTTGCCAGAGGACGTATCGAGGTCCAACAGCATTTTCGGGCAGAGTTTCGGCGGCGCCCTCCGGGCTACCTTACAATTCCACGCCGGGTGAGGCATGTCTCAACGAGGAGGGAAACCTCCAAAACAAGCTACAACAACAGTGATGTCATCACCTAAGCTGAAAAATGCAGTGCTCGTGGTGCCTTCACTGTCAACCCGCACTTGTCAAAGCAGAGACCACTGCCGACATTACCGGCTGTTGAACAAATCAGATGCCTTTGGTTGGCACACGGCCGCCGTAGGTAGGGATCTCAAGCTTTTTATTTCTAACTTTTCACTCGGGCAAGTTTGTTCCGTGGAATTGTTATAGCCTTATGCACGTTCTAAAGCCAGCCACCACTGTTAAAAATATTAGCTCAATACGCTAAGAAACCGATTTATGCCATCCCTTCAAACAGTCATCGATCCCTTTTACTCACCCTGTGGTAACTTTGGTTGTTTCAAGGAGAGCCGCTTACGTCACTTCATGATGACAAAGGTGTTTCTAAATGAAGCACCACTTTCGACACAAAGTCGTTTCATCCCTTTTTTTTTGCGTATTTCTGGCTGCGTATTTTGCGAATTTCGAAATTTTTTTCAGATTCGTTGCGTTATAAACAGCCATCGTCATAAGACGCAGTTACCTGAACGCTGAGCGACTTCTACAACGCCTCGTTTGTTAATATGCTGCATTCTTTTAAGTGACTCCATTCTAGAGCAGATATTTAATACGTGAACGTATCCGCCTCCACGAAATAAACGAAGGAACGACATTTCGTTGAGCATGCTCATCTTCTAACGTTGTCATCTTCGAAGCACGATTCCGAGACCTCATGGTACGCTTCACCGCAAGGCAAGGGCTTGGGCCGCTTTCGCTCTACTTAAAGCTCACTTACCTGCCGATGTGATGTTCATGACTGACTGCACCATTTCAGGAAGTTTCGAAGTTTAATTACTCCAAAACTTCGGACCCGCATCCACAAAAGGTCCACTGACTCAGGGAAAATTGGACGACGCCGGAGCAGTGTAGCCAGATGGTCTGGCCTAGTCTGGCCAACAAACCGCTAAGCGGCTGGCAGAAATAGCCTGAATATAGCCAAAGCCGAAAACATAAGTAGCCCAAATAGCCCCACACAAAAATACTGTTGCTAAACATATTTATTGGTACTTTTTGAGATATAAGAACATGCATGTTTCATTTTCAAGTGCATCCCTAAGCGAGTCACATTTTGTAGACGATATGCGAAACCGCTTGGCTGTCTGGCAGCACTGTGTGAGCGGCCATCTTGGTAGCGTCAAGTTACTTGAGTTTTGGTTTCGCTTTTCCAGGTCAGAGACGCGCTACAACTGATAGTGATTCAAGCAACTTTATTGTTATCTGACTTTCGATCACTCAACTTCGACAAAGTACAAGGTGGTTACGCCTTTCATCTCTGAGGACACCTTAAATTCTTTTTTCGACTCGAAGACGAATGAAGTCTAACTGTCTAGCGGTAGACTGCTCCACTCCAATACATGCTACTCAAGACTTTTTTTTTATTGGTTGTTATTGGCGAAAGTTTTAATTCGTGGAAAGCTCCGAGTTCTTGTAAAGACAACGTTGCCCTGGACAATGTTTATTCAGGCGTTACAAAGAGCACAAATTGGTTTCAGATATCACCGACCTCAAGTACAGTTGATGGATGCTGCGCCGGTAAGTGAATATTTGTTCAACCCTGGCAGAATGACAGCATCGACTTTCCCAAAACTATCCCCCGAGTTCCTCTGCACTAAAAAAAAATGTTGACCTCGGCTGCGACAAAAAAAAAAGAAAAAAAAGCAGGTTGTGGCTGTTGCTCAATTCGCCGTCTGCAGGGTAGCTTTTTGCCGCCGCCGACACGGAAGTTTTAACCACTGCAGTCAGCGGCGTAGGCTTTCCATTTTCCCGGGAAGGGGGGGGGGAAGGGGGGGGGGTGCTTTTTTGTGCAATTTTTTTTTACACCGGCAATTATCAGTAGCTTATTTTAGGGGTACATTTTACTGCGTATGTATATCACCATGTGTCCGTCGCTGTGTGTCAATGCCAATCACCGTGCAAGCGTAGCCGTGTGTTCATCGCTGTACCACGGCGCATGCGCCATCGAGCACAAATCTGAAAAATTCTCGGTAAGAACCACGGCCCAAAAAGGGGGGAAAGCACGAGCCCTCGATGCCCCCCCCCCCCCGGTAGCCTACGCCTATGACTGCAGTGTACCTAAGCAAGTGACGTAATCGAACATTGCGTTCGACGAAAAAGACAGCAAAATCCCGTCTCTGCGAGATTTGATAGCAAACAGGCACGTAGTATCCTCAAGGCTATTTTATCAACAAACTCTCGCATTTATTTTTAGGGGTGCTTCACAAACAGGGGCTCCGGAACCGGGGGGACAGTGGGGGAATGCCCCCAAACTCAAAGCTGTTCCGACCGCCCCTTTCTAGTTTGAAGTTTGAAGTTTATTTGACATATGAAATGTCGGGGAGGGAGGAGCAAAAGGTTGCCGAAGCTACTGACGAGGCTCCATTCCCCTTTTCGGCACTACAGCAGTCACAGCAGCAAGTGTAGATGTAAAAAAAAAAAAAAATTAAAGCTGAAAATATTTTTGCAGAGGCTGTTTTGACATAAATGAAACTCCAAACAAAACACAAATTGAACACAAACATAAACCAAACACTAAACTGGGATGATTTGCCTTAAATCAATTCATAAATGAATGCATATGATAGTAATCATCTGCATCTAGAGGCCCCAACATTTAAGTTGAGAGCGTAAAAATGTACTCTTTTATTTCCTTTTAAAGCTCCGCAAAGAAGAACAGTTATTTATAAAATCTAATCACTTCTGAAAATTTGTTTAAATATTCTGAATCAAAAGCTCGATTTCTGGTGACCCGTAATTTGTGCGAATTCTCTCCAGAAGGAACAACTCATGCCGTAAATTATATGTCGTAATTTTCTTTGATATATATCTAGAGATGTAAGACTTGCCGTTTTTTTATTTCTTTATAAATTAATAAGGCTAATTTGAAGTTATATTGTTGCTGAATTGTAAAAATCTTGTGTTTGGAGAATGAAGAGCTGTGTGAGCGCAAAAATCTAAATTGTCTATGCATCTAATCGCTTTATTTTGTAGGACAAATATGTTAAGATTCGTTGTTGCGTTGTACCCCAGATAAGTAGACAGTAGTTTAGGTGAGAGTATAATAATGCGTAATATAATTGACGTTTTAACCAACATGGAAGAAGCAATCTAAGCCTCAGTGTGCCAATAGATTGGCAAAGTTTTGAGTAGAGATGTTCAACATGACGTGACAAGTCAGACTTTCATCAAACCAGACACCATATGTGTATATTGTATGTATGTCTGTGTGTATCAGTTGGGGGCATGTATTCTTTCTTCGGGAGCTTTCTTAACTCGCTTGTTTGAAGTTGTCATTCATTGTTTGTCCAATATGTGCGTTCTCACTAATAAATCTCCGAAGATTCTGTCAGACTGCAGCCTTCATTTCTGTGCAGTGCGCTTCGTGAGTTGTCGTTGATATGTAAATAAATAAATGTGGTTTCATCTCAAATCGTGCAGGCAAAAAGGGTCGAATTTTTAAGTTTGCTGAAAAAAATATATGTTATGGCGTCGTCTCTAAAAACGCAGTAGGCGTACAAACCGCAAAATCGTCGGATTTTCGTTCTCGACTTACAAATTGTAAAAGAGGCCGCGGCGGAAAGCAGGTGTTTTCACATCCGTCGTGGGTCGGATGTTCGCTCGATCTCCCGTCCTGGATTTTCAGTCCACATTATATTAACTTTTTTCAAGCACTCTGTAGGCCAGATAAAACGCTCTAATACCATGAAATAATTTTAGGCGTTTTGCTTTTTTCTGCAAAAATGTCAAAAACGCCTCGGTCGTTGACGAACTGTTTGACGAACTTTGACAATTAAATACTGGCGATCTACTTAGGCATCAATATTTTTTATGTCTATGGAGAGCCCAAAACACGCTCTTTATAGATATTATAAAATGATTAGCTGTATTAAATATCCTTTGCGGGATCTAACTCCACCACTGATCAAAAATAAGAACTGACTTGGAGTGCACTAGTCAACCTTGGTCTAGAGCGCTGCTGAGTCCCGCTGCCGGATTCCGACGACAGCTGAGAGTATCATGATTATTTCAAGATTTTGTAACGCTGAAGTATTGTGAACTTATAAGCGGGTGTTACAGAAACTCCGAGCCGCGATCGGTAGTTGCAGCTGCTTGGGGTGGTCCCATGCGCCTAGAAAGTTGAAAAGTAAATAGGACAGTTTTCGAGTCGCTCCTAATTCCAGCAGTGAATGTCAATCCCATAATGAAGCCTACAAGTGGGGGTCGCTGGGGATCGGTGGCCGAGTGGCTTGAGCAGGACCAACTGGGAGCACGTGGAGCGAAAGCTCGCTGCAGAACCCAGGGACCCTGGGTTCAGTCCGACCCCTGCCCGTTACGATCTGGATGAGCATCGTACCAGCGTGCCGTCGTGTATCACTATTACGTGGTGCATGTTGAAGACCCAGGCTAGCGGTTGTACTGCACTGGCTAAATTGCTCATCTACAGCGGGTGACCCGTCGCAACTTTGAAATGGCTAATCAACTACACGCTGTATAAATATCCACACAACCGCCCAATTATTATGGGGCTCGCTTTCGAAAGGGCGGTAACACAACAAAATAGAAGACGTTTACAAATTCTCTGTAATGCGGAACTAGAGCACAGCTCTTTAGGAGGAGAGGGTATGCCCCTCATCCTCCTCCTGTTCGTCCTCGTCTCTTGCCGCTGAACTTGTTTATGGGTCACGTGACGCGAAGTCGTAACATCATTTTCCCTGCTACATTTGGCGGGAAAACTGAATTGCGTTGAGGTCACGTGACATCAATTTCCCGCTAATTTCGCGGGGAAACGTCCCATAATGCAACGCGCGGAGTTATGCCGTCGCCGCTCAACACGGAAACGGGCGCTGAAGAGCTGCGCTCTAATAATATTAGTTTTCCGCAGCCGCTCGCTTGAAGCCAGCTTGACTCTGGCATTGACGGAGCAGTTAGCATTTACCAAATTGGCGTGCTGGCGCACTCCTATGTCGAAGACTCTTCAATGCCCACGAGAACATCTCCGCTGAGGCCTAGTCGATGCGCTGCCTCGACCTCCGTCGGATCCAGTGGCGGATCCAAGGGGGGGCGACTCCCCCCAAACAGAGCCGACCCCCCTCCCCCTTCTCGGAGGAGCAATTTGCATGGGTGGACCCCCCTTGCACAAGCAGGGATGGGAGAGTAGTGTCCTTAAAATTTTCCGCCCCCCAAAGCAGGGGTTGGATCCCGCCCTGGCCGGATCGGACTGTCCGCGACGCCTTCTGTGGCGTTCTCGGCTGCGCCGGACTGCAGCTCCCATGAATCGCGAGAACCTGTGGTCGATCACCGTGAGCTCTAAACTACACTCGTAAGCTAAGAGAGTAGAAATCCGTCTTACCGCGAATTTTGTTGGCGCTCTTGTAGTCCGCCCACTTTTCTTTTTTACATTGGCAACTTCAGACCGGATTCCTGACACCGCGAACAGCGCCACCGTGATGCGCTTCCACGCCCGCCGCTTGGCTTGGGAAGCCGTGCGTGCCGTCTCCCTTCGCATCAATGGCTAATTTGTGCGTTCATCAGCCGTCCACCAACACGGCGATTCCTGGCTCTGTAGGTTGGGCATCCGCAAGTTCATGTTATCCCTAAGGACTTGAAGGCGAAAGCCGAAGCGCCGATGCATTAAAGACAGACACATGATTTACTTTGTTTCTTTCTCTTTTTTCACATTATTCGCTTATAGTCCTTAATTCCCATTGATTACTCTTACTTCTCGTTAATTACTCTTAATTAACTTCAATTCCTCTCAATTCACTTTGATTCTTCTTAATCCAGCTTTGTCATCCTTCGTAATTTCATTGCCTCTAATTCGCCTGAGTGGTCCGTAAATTTGGTACCTTTCGTGCCCAGACGTGTTTTTGCTCAAGGACTTCGAAGTCGACTGAGCGGACATGATCCGTGTTCACACTTGCGACGAGCGGGACGGAGAGAGACGTAGACCGGTTTTTAAACCTGTTACGACGTCTTAGGACCATCTCCGCAGCATCGCATCCGGTCCTAAGACGTCATAAGAGGCTTAAAACCAGTCTTGTCTCTCTTAGTCATACTCTGTGCCAAGCTCATTTTTTTAGCAGCATAACCTCAAAAACACCAGTCTTGCGTTGAAAGGCACAAGCAAACTGATTTTAAAGCTAATTAAACGATCTTTTCAATGTGCACCTGGTGGATGCATGTGGAGCCTATTTGGGAGATAATCTAGCAACGTTAGGGAACTTGCTACGTAGTCAGTGACGCAGAGTTCCACTCGAGTACAGACGCCCCTTTTTGGAATTTCAACATTTTCCTTCTTATCTTCTCCTCAACTCGCAAATCGCGCATTGAACCAAACAGTCAAGAAGACGGAAAGGAAGGACACCTCTCTCGGACCCTTGTTTGTGCACCCGGATACAGCCATTCTGGGATGTCAGCCAGTCGTTCAGAAACCGGACAAATGTTGCTTTTTCCAGTTCGGCCCCAGCAACAAAGCTGTGGAAGCTACGTGCGCAGAGCTAGCCACACGCTCGTCCCCCCACGGGTACTGAACGGCTCGGTTATATGCGTTGACGCTACATGACACTACCTGACGCTGGCTACGCACCAACGGCAGGCTCATAACCACACCAGACTTGCTACAGTGAACGCGGAAATCTTTGTTTGTGTTTTGTTGTGTCGGATACCTCATGGCGCATCACGTTCGGCCTCAGTTCGCTTCCCTGTTGAGCGCTTGTTCAGTGCGCGGTTTGGAACAGAAAATTCCAGCCAGTCGTTCAAACTATAAACGAGCCGATGATGTTTACGGTTGGTATCCGTTCTGGATAGGTTCTGAACGGCAGCCATGGCGTCTGCATATGTGCTGCGCGGTCGGCATTGTTCGGCGCGGCATTTGATTGGCCACAAACGACAGCAAACTGCGGGGTAAAGATCAGTTCAGAACAGGAGTCACTTCGACTGCCATACCGCCAAACGGCCACACCGCAAGCCAAGCCTTCTCGCCGAAGGCCCGGAACGCTCGGAACCGGTCGATCCTCCAGCCCGTAACGACCGCAGCACCACCGCGTTCATCCGGGACCTTTCTACGCTTCGCCGCTCGTCGGTGTCTGATCCACTACACCTTTCTAGTATGCGCCACCTTCTTTCGCCACTTGGTGGCGGGTATGTCGACGGGTCATTTCTGTTTCCGTACTTTATAAACTGCATTCGTTTCTTTTCTGATCTAAAATACTGAACAAGAATAATTCTGTAAATAATTGAAACGGTTCGCGCCACTTCTATAATTGTATTTCAACTAAAAAGAAGCTTTTAGCAGCTCTGACCAGTGGCAAGCCCAGGACCACATGTCACCATGCGCTTTGACCGACATGCGGTCTTCGCCGGTGGAGGAGGTTTCCGCGTCGTCCGGTTGAAATATGACGCACTGGCATTTAAGCCACTCTCTCTGTGCCCGCTGGCCTCTTACAACGGATGGATCGGATGGATGGATGGATGAATACGGCTGAGCCCTTTGGATCGGGCGGTAGCTTACGCCACCTTGCCAATTTGTCTTACCATTTAAGCTTAGAATATTTAAATGTGAAAACTATATACACTCGCACTGAACAGAAAGTGAGGCTATAAAACCCCTTGCCATCAGTTAATAAGAAAATACCTAGTTTTCTCGTTGCTTTCTGCCACCATTCACTTAATCTTTGATTGGTAATCTCTACTGTCTTGTAATCCACTTTTCCTTCGCTGTCTCTAAAACCCGATGACTTTATTAAATCTATGTTGTCTTCGGTAGGCATAGAGGTGAAGCCCTTTACAGTAGAGTATCAAGTGCTCTGCCGTCTCGTCCACCTCTCCACAAGCAGCGCACACTGTATCCATTTCCTGGTACTTCGCTCTGTATGTTCTGGTTCGCAAAACACCTGTCCTTGCCTCAAACAACAATGAGCTTCCCTAGAATTATCATAAATGCTTTCTTTGGCAATAACTGTTTTGTTTAATCTATAGCTTTCCAGAGCCCTCTTTGTCTGCATTCCCTCTAGCCACCGATCTCTTTCTGTGGCCTTAACTTTCTTCTTAACGGAGACCTGCTCTTCCGTAACCCCACTATAGCCTAAAAACTTTCCTCTTAATTTCCTAGTGCGCTGTCTCCACTTTGTGTCTATACTCCTCATGTATAAAAAGCTGAAAACCTTTCGTGCCCATTGCTCCCCATCCATTTGCCTCAACCTGATCCTCAAATTCTATCTTGCTCGCAGCTTCCCTGCCCTCAAATGACGCCCATCCCATGTCTCCTTGCACTCCCTGGTTTGGCGTTTGCAATGTGCCCCCAAAGCCAGCCTACCTACTCCGCGCTGTTTTATTTCTAGTCTTGCATGCACTTCAGATTTCATGCATAGCACTGCGTTTCCAAAAGTTAAACCAGGCACCACTGACCCCTTTCCAAATCTCCTCTCACCACCTCATACCTGTTATACTCCCAAAGTGCTCTATTTTCATTACAGCTGCATTTCTGTTGCCCTTACCTATTATATACTTTTCATGCTCACTGAGATATGCTGCACCATCACATATCCATACTCCTAGATACTTCGTAGCACATAGCTCTCTCCGCTCGTAATATTCTGCATTTTCAGCCTCTCAACTTCATCATCGTTACAAATCATGACTGCTGATTTTTCACTACTGAATTCTAAACCGAATTCCTCCCCTTCCCCGCCACAGATGCCATTAATTCCCGTAAATCTATCCCTGTTGTTAGCCATTAGTACGACATCGTCTGCATACAGACAATCCCGGTAAAGGATTCGCTGAATTTTTTGGCCTAGCTTACTGCACGAGGTCGAATTGCCTATTCTCTGTCATCTCAGATTATCATAAAGGGCATTGGTTTGCACTCAAGGCCCGTCCTAATTTGCCTTCCCGCTCTCTTCCCATGTTATAATCACTATTATCTTGTAAATTAATATTAAAGGTCCTTCATCTAGTTTTAAACAGATCCGGTCATTGTTAATAACTTGATATCCAGAAAGGTACAATTGTAATACTGTTTTTTAAAATATTTATATTCAAATATAGTGACACCAGTCCTTATTCGACGTCATCCAGAATTTCACCACACCATATCCATCAGATCCAGTCATCTTCAGAACGTATTTTACCAACTGTTTATCTGTTCGCCAGTAATATAAATTAACCACATCACTTTCTTTGGATCATCATTCCACGAAATTTCAGATCCAGATTCCTTTCAACAGGTTTTCCATAGCCCTGCGCTGCCTTTGATTATCCAGTTCTTCCAGTTATTGATTGGACAATATCCGCCCGTAGCTTTATCAAACAGCCAGACTTTTACCGCCTTTATTCTTTACCATATCAAAGAGTAATGCCGATTTCCACCATTTTCAGCCTTTACTGATATCAACGCTGAACTCTTCATTCATCATCCAGAATGATCCATCCTTCTCTTCATCAACTTTATCTGACATACGTCCACGAATAAATACGCCGACGAATGAGTTCAGTACATCCTCAAAATTTTGCTGTTCATCCAGCGATATCCATTTACCTCTTCGATTAACGCTGGCGACATGTTATAAAGTAAACCATCTTTCTTTTTATTTTCAGCAGCTCTGACGTTTTTGTAATATTAACCTTTAATCAGTTCCACCAGTTCATTTTCTTTATTCCACGTTTGTTAACAAAAACCAGTTGGTTTTTTTTAGAAATCAATCAAGATAATGCCATTAAACAGTTTTCATCGCCAACAACATTTTTAACTTTGCCGCCAGAAAGCTGCTGAATATGTTCAAATATCAACACATTTTCGGCACCAGCGACATCAGGATTATCATCTTTAAATCTCACAACTTCAAAAATATCAGAATGACAATAATGTTGATTATCAATAATGCAGCCAAACTGATCACCAGATATTCGCCAGCAGCGACATCTTTACCGGGAAAAATTTTTGCCACAGAATCATATTTTTTGTCATCGATGACCACATCCGCACCTTTGCCACAATATTTGCGTCGAGGATTAGCGCGCAGGTCGACTGCAGATTAAGATCAAAGAATGCCCGGTCAGAGAACGGTTCAACATCTTAATGGTTGCCTGAATGAATGAGAACGATACTGCTGGCGAGCAGACGTCACCACGAACAGAGCAGCAACCAGAAACGCTGAAATAACCTGACGGTTGAGGTTGCCAGATAAACAATGGTTGTTCACATCAACGCAAACGCAGATTCATTCCACGCCTGTTTTGTCGGTATTGCTGTTGTCCTGCCCGGTAACGCAGATTAATATTACCTTTGTCAGCAAGATAACGCCACTTTCCATAACGGTTAATGCTGACGGCCTTTGATGGCTGGAATATTGCTGCTGCTGTCGGCAAAGTTTTTTGTCCACCAGAGATGCGCGGCGATATTAGTTGCGCGCATCGATTTCACGCCAGCCCTCTTCGCCAGTTTTTCGACTTTAAAGGTCTTTCACCATCTTCACGCAGACTGAATACCGAGAGTGACCGAGAACTGGTTTTTCAGGTCATTTCGACCAGATATCCAGCGCCAGCAGCATCAGCACGCTGATAATGCCCAGTTCAATGCACAGGTTTCAGCACGGTCAGTTCGCCACTGGCGGACGGATCAGCAGCACAACCGCCGACGATGGCCAGTACGCGCTTCGGCAACAGCGGATCTGAACACTCATTGCCGCAGCGAGGTGAACTGTCTGCGGTTAGTGCGACAAAGCTTGAGGAACATAAATCGCAAGCGTTGTTCGACGGAAGTCCCGAAAGCAATTTTCATGTTCTATGTCTGCGCGGCCTGAAGGGGATTATATCGTTCGACTCGAACTATTCCGCAAAATGTTCGAGAAGCACTACCCCAATTTCAGCGAAAACTGGTTTAATCTAGACATGGGCGCTTGTCCGGTCAATTTGGAGCTTAACGTTTATACTTCGTTTCAGCTTCGGCCCATAGCGCGAGCGTGTGGCCTAGAATATGCTTTCAGTATGCGTGTTGGCAAGGATACAAAGCTCGGAGCCTGCGCTTCTGTAGCCGAAATTTCTCGCGTCTGGACAAGAAATGAAGTAGGTTTGCAGAATACTTTCATATGCCGATGGTAATAGTGTGGCTGCATCGAATCTGTGTCTCGAAGTGATCTACCTGCGCTACCAATCGATAATGGGAGCATGTTAGCTTCTTCGCTTATTGCGACGTGCTTCAACGCGACTTGAGCAGGGCATCCGTGGCCACCTAAATGTGTTTTGTTTTCGCCCACCTTTTGCGTAACAGGCGTGCAATTACGCAGCCTTATTGACCCACAATTCTTCCTTCACTCTTTGTGCTGCCGGGGTCAAGTGCCGCAAGTAGTATTTCAACTGCCCATCTCCAAGAGGACATGAATGTAGGCCGTCATTGCAAGGCACTTGTCGATGTGGGTATTTCCACGTATCTATTCGATATGACTGTTCGTGTTTTAGGTGTCTGTTTGCCTCTCCTTTAGCTGTTAATTCATTTTGTGTATATCGGGACGATGCGTATATATACGCGTGCGTGATCAGCTGGAGAAGGCCTGCTGGCTGGGGTTTGATGATCGCCAGGCTTGTCCTTTCTATCTTCTTTTGTTTGAATGGTTGAATAGAGATTCCCAGAATCTTGTTGTTGAGCTTGAAACTCGATACGCACGCGCTTACAAAAGTGTTTACCGCTGTTGAGTCAGCGTCACCGCCGTCGCTTGCGGTATTTGCTATCGGCATTAGGCTCCGCTGTATTAAGCGTTTATTTTAACTTTTATTAATCAAGTTTCTATGAGCTGAAAAAAGTAGTAATGCTATCGCATAAAAATAGCTTAGCGGGTTGACACACGCCACACTGCATCGACGATATCACACTCAATGGATAGATTATCCGACATTTGTAAATTTGTTTTGCCGTTGACACAGACCAGTAGCCTGGCTGCAGTTCGGCCACGAAATCGCAGTGCTCAAACGCCCCGGTCGCGTAGCCTGTCAGCCTCCGGTCGCGTAGCCCCGGTCGCCGCTCCGGTCGCGTAGCCCGGCCACGCAGTTCGGTCGTACTGGTCAATGTCGGCCACGTAGTTCTGCCACGCAAGCTGTCGCGTATCTGGTATGTAGTTCGCGCTGGCCCGGCTGGTCGCGTAGCGTACAATACGCAGCTTCGGTCGCAGCTCCGGTCGCGTACTGGTCGCGTAGTCTGCCATCCGCCGGTCGCAGCCCGGTCGCGTAGCTGCCGTCAAGGCAGCCTGTCGCAGCCCGGGTCAGCTTCGGTCGCGGCGTTTCGCCACGGTCGCGTAAGCACATAGCCGTTCGGTCGCGTATCTGGCTACGCATCTGGTCGCAACCTGGTTCGCGTAGTTCCGGTCGCGTAGTTCTCGGTCGTAGCCCGGTCGCGAATTCGGTCGCAGCCTACCAGTACTGGCTTCGTCGTCTACCGTAGCTCTGGTCGCGTAAGCCCCGTCACGCAGTTCGCCCAGTTCGCCACGCAGTTCCCGGTTCGGCCGCAGCTTCCGGTCGCGTAGCTGCCGGTCATAGCCCTGGCTGGCCACGCAGCGGTACCACGCTTCCGGTCGCGTATTCCGGTCGCGTGGCTGCGGTCAATGCGTTCTCGGTCGCGTAGTTCGGTCGCGCTTCGGCTCACGCAGGCCACTGGTCGCGGTCTGGCCACGCAGTTCACGCAGCCTGGTCGCAGCGCCGGCCACGCAAATTCGGTTACGCAGTTCGGTCGCTTCCGGTAACGCGTAGTTCGGTCGCGCAGCGTTACCACGCAGTTTGCTGGTCGCGCCGCTGTAATCACGCAGGCCTGCTCACGCAGCTCGGTCGCGCAGCCGGTCAATGCAGCCCGTCATCGCACACGCACGCCCGCGTAGCTGCCCGGCCACGCCTTGTCGCGCAAGTTCAAAGTGCTCGGTCGCGCGGTTCGGTCGCGGCGTCCGTCAGCAAGGCCACAAGCTCGGTCGCGTTCTCGGTCAGCCCGGCTTGCCTACCGCGCAGCGATCGCACCTGTATGCCGGTAGCTGAAGCCGACGTGACCTGACACTTGGTCGTCGTCTCGAGGTCACCGACGTCAGAGACATCGTCCTGGGAGGTCGTCCTCGTCCTCGAATGTTCCAGATGTCGTCCTGAGGTCGTCTTAGATGTTCTGACGTTTAGATGTCGTTCCGTTTCATTCTCTTAATTGTTAATTAATACGTTCCTGTAGTTACCGCATTTGAGCTGCAGTTGGTCGAATGAACAGTTGAACATTTTCTTCCTGGATCGTAGCATTTTATTGCTGAAATATCTTGGAGGCGTCGTGATTCGCAATTTAAAAGTATATAAGTCAATTGTGCTAGAGAGTTGTATTTCGCTTGATATTTTATATCTTGATGACTTTAAATACTTTCCAAATATTAAAATACGTTTGTAAGACAATTGGATTACGTTCTGGCGTTGCATCCTGATTTCCAAGTTTGATCGCCGAGGACAGCGATATTCCAGGTTGTCTCGCTGGGGCACATAAGAATTTCGAAGTGTTGTTGTGTATCTGACATCGAGGAAAGGTGTATGTGAGGCTGGTTTCACCGGCCTGGTTGGTTCAAGGTGATTACACGGCGATTGGGGCATGCCGAAGACAGTAGTCTAGCTGTGGTTACTGACAAAATCGCAATCTCCTCTGTGGAAGAGCCTTCAGATACAGCGACTGTGATAGTACAAGGCAAGCTCACTCGCAAGATTGCCCACTTTCCAGTTTGGCGTGCCGAACCGTACTAGCATGTATTCCTGCCTGATCGCTTGGCTTTGCGACTGGAGGGGTGAAGTGGCACAATGCGTGTTACGCCTGAGGCGGCGACGCAGTCATGGCCGATATAAACGAAGATGCTGCAACTGAAGTGGTGTCTCATCTGGCGAGCAGTTGATAATCCTGCATAAAAAGCAGCAGTAAGTTCCTCCGTGAAACTTCCTGTATTAAGGCCTACAGGTAGTGCCTTCCCGTGTGCCTTCCAGAAAGAAGTACAGAGACGCTGCCTGTTACACTTCTGTAAAAGTATTCGTATTTTAATAGGTTTCAAATTCCAACCTCTCCTCTCACTTCGTGTATAAATATCTCGTTCTGTTTTTCTACAAGATTTATCATCCCAGTCTGCGATTTTGCCAAGACTAAGCTTACAGTGCCATTCAGCATATTCACAGGCACCAATCACACTGTTGTTAGATCCACTATTGCAGCAATAGACCATTTGCTCTATTGAATCTGCCATCAAGGAGAATGCAGGGATTGGTGTTCCACGCGCTACACGCGCACGCCTTCCCGTATAAAATATTCGAAGTAAATAACAAATACAAAGCGTTGACGAACGCGTGCGAAACAATTTGGTTTAGTTTTTTGCTTTAGAAAATTGACTATTGCTGAGGCCAGTGCGGCGTAACAATTAACTCTATTCTCCTTGATGCTTGGGGGTAATATAGCAATAGGTCTATTCTATTTCATCCTCCTTCAAATGCTGATTCCATTTTTTTTACGTTACGTTGCTGTTACAAATTTATGCACAAAATAACGGACATCTGTGCTCATTGCTGGTTATAGTTCATGGCGACGCCATTTGATCACGGCACGTTTCGGTGATGTTCCACGTGACGTGCAGACAACTCGAGGAGTTCTGCGTGAACTTTATCTCTGAAACCTCGATTGATCAACAAATTCCGTTGCCACAGACATTTGTTGCCTTATCCAGCATCAAGGGAGAAATTTAAAATTGGTGTCTATGCCGCATTTACGCCTTTGCAGCAGCATTCGAAGTAAATAAGCAAACGAAAGATTGATGTTGTTTGTTTTAGGTATTTTTAGAGTTTGTTATTACTGCTGAGGTTGCCACGCGCGGCGCGCGGAACACTAATCCCTGCATTCTCCTTTGATGTTTCAAATATGCTTGACGTCGTCCGATCTATTAGATTCTCGAAACTGGCGGACGCTTATTTGTGCCGTCGACTACGCCGTCAGGCGGCGCGCCGCTTCAACGCGCGATCGCGAAAAGAAATCCCACACGGTAAAAGGTGCTTCGTTGCTGGCGCAGAGGACAGAAAACTGCCTACCTGTTCCGGGCGTCTCCGTCGCCCCAGGCACCAAAAAGGCATGATCGCCAGCGGAGTGGCAGTTCAGACTAACAGTCATAGATAACGATTTACCAAAAGATTTTCATGGATTTGACTTAGTACTTTGAGCATAAGGGACTATCGTGAAAAACGGAATTTCATTATCTACTTCATTTTTACTTGGGATTTTTTAAGGAGCTTGCTGGCAGCCGCCTGTTATGCATCTACGCAAAGAAATAGAAGGCAGAAGAACAAATCATCTATTTCATTTCCAAATTTAATCCCATAATATAAAAGGGCGATGGAGGTAGGTGCCGCAGAATTGCAGCTTGACGAAATCCCTGCCTCTACAGGTGATCGTGGTCAGCGAGACAAAATTCAGACATTTGAAACAAAACAAAAAGAACATTTGTATCACACCGAAAAATATGTTATTATAATATTCTGGTTTCCACCAAACTACTGTAGTTTAACTATTTTTTCGGAGTAATTTGTAACTTTGTCATACTGATTTGGGTATTGCGTTTTATTTAACTACTTTTGTTCTCTACAATTTCGAAATCTAGTTAATTTTGCCATCACGGTTTGATGCCGAAAATATGTATACGGGTAGTCCCATTGTTCGGGAAAATGTTGTTATAGGATGATGAGTATTGCAGATTGAGATAATACTGGCGTAATAAATGCAGGGAGAGATGCTATCAGCTTGATCAGGATGAGTCTATCTGGTCAGACATAGGCAGTGCTGTACTGTGAAGGACATTCGAGGGCTGTTGTTGTTTTCGTGTTTCAGCGCGGTAATTTACGGGAGGTGCCATGATCTTCGCAAATTTCTGCCTGTTCTTAATGGCTGTCACACAGTGCATATGCCTTTGTAGTGCTGGATTTCCACGCATAGTTCTGGCATCGGATTATGAGATGATGTTCCATTTAGTCTGTATGAGTGACGATGTTTGTTCGCTGAATTTTCTGCGTCCATACCTGGCGTCAGAATATTGTAGTCGCCGCAAGGGATTGCGAGTTATACGATCCTTTGGATCGGGCGAAGTATTTTTTTTCAGTAGCGGCACTATTAATTCATTACGAGATGCATCGTCTGGATGATCTTTTGCCTGTAGGCGCGAGATTCGAACTTCGATTGTCTGTTGCCTTGCTCTCAGAACGTCAAAGAGGGGCCAGTCAACAATCTCAACTTGCCGAAGAAGAAAGAAAGGAGGAAGTTTGTTCTTTGTTGTGAAAGACCGGTCTATTATTTTGGGCGTGGTACTGCATTCCGGCGCTGCGCATATCGTATGCAATATTTTATTAAAGCACTCAAATGCTGCAATGTAGATCGCAATTTAAGGAGTGGTGCAACGATATTCGGAATGTTTTCCTCTAATATTCGGCACAAGTGGGACTCGCTACGCCAGACACCGCCATTGCCACTTGTTGCGTGTAATTTCCGCGATAAAATCTATCATTTCATTCCAATCTTCTCCTTTGGTGAAAATTTGATGTAACGTAGATATCTTTATGTGACGATATTTGAATGCGGCTCATATAGACCTGAATACATGTAGATGTTTTGAAATTAATCCGCTCGAAAATCATTTCGGGTAGTACTGCGTCTGTGTTGCAACGACGATAGTTTATAACAATACAACTATAAAATCCTGTGCTTTGTTAACCCTGTCAATATTTCGCGGTATATAATCGGCTATGATCACGGGTCGTTTTGGCTGCGAGCAGGAGGAACGCTGCTCGTTTTCTTAATTTTTCTGGATTTTCTGCTGCGCGAGGTGAAAAACGAACGCGTGTTTTGGCGTCATTAACGTCAAAGTACAAAATTAGACCGTTCCTTTAGTGATGCCATGCAGCGTAGTTGCCAAGTATACTAAAATAATTTTGATTTTCATTCTTAAAGTTTACAAAAAAGAGGTTCAGTAATGACTATTAGGTTAGCGATGCGAATTGTTTTTTCTGCAGCAAAAACAATTTATTAACGTTATTGTTGTCGTAGTTCCCCATATCTATAGATGACAGTCTGATATACGAGGATACACGTGGCGTGTTTTACTATTTTAGCGGTATATATATTTTTATGATGTTTTTATAGAGAATATCTATGATGCTTGAAAGTATATAAAGATTTTGAACATGGGAAAGTCCTTGTTCGTGAAAATCACGCCTAATGTTTTAACAGTAGTTATAAACTTAATTTCCGAGGAATTCATCATTAATTTTGTGGTGACCTTTCACACTGCAGCATTTTCGGTTTGAAACACTGTTCTTGTTTCACTTTCATTAATTTTCAGAGAATCGACAGCTCCATTCAACTTGTTTTTTCAATGCATATTTATATCGGTAATTAAACTATCAATGTCATTTTCGAAAAAATATAGAATATCTGTATATATGACAGCGAGGTTTTCTTGTGATAGTAACTATATTATTTATAAATAGTTAAACAGTTCCAAGAGCCACACCTTGGGGTAACACTATTGA
Organism: Ixodes ricinus; assembly: GCA_037355805.1. Lineage (NCBI taxonomy): Eukaryota > Metazoa > Arthropoda > Arachnida > Ixodida > Ixodidae > Ixodes > Ixodes ricinus. Next base: position 3,088 of record JAZHYW010036076.1, on the reverse strand, counting down.
AGAATATTCAAGCGATTTTCAGCAGTTTGATGCCGAAAACTGAAGTAGTTTCTTGTAAGAGCTAGGGAATGCTCCGAATTCCATAGAATACAGTTTTTCTAACAGAGTGATTTCAGCTGGTCAAAGGCTTTAAAAATCAATAACACTTAAAGTTATTCTGTTTTCAAAACTGTTTTAAGATCATTTTTGTAAAAAAGAAGGTCTAGAGACCTTCTGAAAATTATTTCGAGAATCTGGGGTAGCATTTTTTTTTCACAAAAGCTATTAGTTTGTAATGAATAAATTTTCTAAATTTGAAAAAAAATGGGACATATTATTTCGACTTGTATAAGATAATAATCTTAGCTATCTACATTAATTTAGGAAAAACAGTAGAGGTATCAAGATGCGTAAGGTGAGATACAGCCGCTAATGCATTTATTGGCTGCATCTGCATTCCATTAGGTCGGTATTATTTACTGTTTTGAGGTCTGCAAATGAGTGTATTTAAAGTCGTTGTCGGTGTAGAGAAAATAATTTTATGAAATTTCTGAGCAACACGGGAGCGCTTAGTGCAGGGGAGAATAAATTTGTGAAATAATCATTAAATTTATTTGGCTAGGTTTCAACTCTACTCAACTTATTTCCTTCTATTTGAGGTTCTTTATAACGTTATCGTGATTGTTCCGGCCTAATTGTACATATCTTCTACTAAATTACGTCATTACTATGAAATATTCTTTGCTAATATAAAGATTTTGTTTAATCTTGGCATGTTGGTTATTCCAAGGATTATTTAAACTTTTGAATTCTACTAAAAACGTATAGAGTTGTTTCTGTTGTCATTCTAATATTTAGACTTATAGATGTTGCAGTTACTTTTCTAGGTTTAAAAAACATTCTTTATATATAGCATCAAATTGATTTATAAAGTAATCATATTTTCACAAGCGAGTTCCTCGGCTGATGAAGCGTAATCAAAACAGAACAAAAAATCCCAACTCACTTGAAATTTGAAACTCCAGCGTTTTGCCAGCTCGAACTCCTTGATCACGGCATCTGTTTGTTCCCATATCGCAGCCGTTCCCAGTGGCTGGTGTCATTTTTCTCGAGTGTCTTGTGTCTTTGAAATTTCTCGGTGCGATTGATATTGCAAGTTTCAAGGTATTCTTTGCGCTGTTTGGTGCTTCCGCAGATGCAGTTGCAGTGTTCCCAGTATCGGCCCGCTGGAACGATATCTATCGACTACATCTCCTCGCAATACAATACCAAAAAGATTCCGTGCATACATTGTGCCAAGAGGTGATTTAGCACATTCTGCCAGCATTTATACTATTAGTACAGTTAATCGGTACACTGTCGGGCTGCTGCGGGCGATGACATTCGCTGGCTCTAAACCGCATGAACATGCCTCCTCAATTTACGCACCTCCACCCTGTGGTAATATTAAATGCGTAGCCCATGATTCGGGTTCGATACCTGCCAAAACAAGTGACATAGGCTCCAGCGCTGATTATCAAGATACAAACTATGCCTGTCATCGATGAGGATCTTCAATTGCGCGATTTCCATAAGAAGACTCGCGTTACTGGCATTCCAGTGCCAGTTCAAACTCAGCGATCCACCTGTTGAAGGTCACCCCACAGGTTGGCGCAAGAAATCGTCACACTCAAGAGAAAGTACTGTTCCAACGCACTGACAAAATGGACTAACTGTCACTGCGTCCGCAGCGTTAATGACTTGCCAAAACTATAAACCGCGGAACGCTGATGTCGCTTCGCACCAGGGTCGGTGAGTAAATCCAAGTGCGCCACTCGATCATAAAGCGATGACAAACTCAACGACAAACGAAGTTCACACGACGGGGAGGATGGCTGTCCACTGACAATCTGAAACGCGAAGGCACGACCAAACTCGCAAGAACACTGCGAAATTCACCACATACACGACATCTGCATCGCCGATTCGCGCAGTCTCATCACCACAAAGGCCGATAACATGCGTGAGTTCACGGTCGTGTTCCGAGGGCTCGCGCCATGTAATCTATGCAATGTAATACGAAAACAGGCCAAGAAAAATGAGCTTTTCTTACGGCAAACCTAAATTGGCCTGTTCTGAGAAATTTGAATGTCTAAAAAGAATATAGGCGACATTCTTAGAATGTTGCAAATTTACGCAAGAACATTCTATCAACGTTAAATAGAACAGGCGCAGGTACTTATCAAGTTAGCATTGGGAATGTTTTCAAAACAAATTTGAATAATTTCGTGACATTAACAATGTTTCAATATCCTACCAAGGTTCGAAGTTAGTGTTCGCAGAGCGCACCTCTGCTCCTTGAAATGTTGCAAATTTATGAAGACATCCTTTCAATCTTTACGGGAACATTTTCAGGGATTCTACTACAAGATTCTATTATGACGGTTTAAGAAGGCTGTTAGCCTAATGAGCCAAAAAAATTATTATTACGTAGAAGCTCACAGTGATCGATATTTTTTAACTGAAATATATTTCCAGGAGTATATTAAGATAGCCACTTTCTCAAAGTTTTCCTCCAGGTTCGGGACGCTAATTTACCTGTCACTAACTTTTTCATTGTAGGCTGCGCTGCATATTGTTCGATTATATTTTGCTCGTTTAAGAATGATAGTATCCACACTAACTTATAAAATTTTCAAAGTATTTGAACTGTATATAAAAATCGCCGTATTCTCCATTATACATGGTGAGCCATTGTTTTTTCTTACACGTATCATATTTCCTCGGTAGATTTCAGAAGATAAAATCGACCCTTTATCATTTCATATTCATTATCCACATTTTTGATAAGCGGCATATAGGATGGTGCTTGAACTGCACGTTGCATGAGAGCTCCGTGTTACTACTCTGCGAAATTTCTGGGAATACGGTAGCGAACGTCTGGAACAATTTTCGAAGGTTAATGTTCCGAGAACTTCTGCATACGAATGTTGCCAACGAACGTTGCTAGAATGTTGAGCAGCTTACCTTGTAGGTAAGCTGCGACATGAACGTTCTGAAGTTTTAACACTTTTTCAACATTTAGAACACCCAGGGAATGTTTCCGCATCGACATTGGATGTTTACGTGG